>PVJH01003853.1:0-134971 GCA_004026705.1 Nesogale talazaci | reverse complement strand
ATATATATTTCCATAAGATCCTTAGGTGATACTTGAAATGTAGATTCTAATTCATACATATCAGGTGAAAATGTAAATTCTCAACAGGGAGTCAAAGTGGAATGAACCAGTTCAAAACTCTGCTTATGCGGCCTTTTCAAATAAACTGCTAAAAAAAACGCACATAAATGAACAATATGAAATTAGTGAAGAGGGTTCTCAAAGAGACGAACTTTTACTATGGTTCTTTCTATACAGTTTATTTCAAGACAAGTTCTCAGAACTAGAAATCTCAAAAACTCACCAGATAAGAAGCCACTGTCTCTTCCAACACAGTTTTTCTCAGACTCTCTCTTTCCTTTCCCAGTCTTCCTCTTACTTACTAATGGAGGTGTATATAGAGAACCTGCAGGAATTGAGAACAGATATCAAGCTGCTTGTGAATCTATAGATATTGGGATTTTTGTTGCTCAAATTCTCTAGGAAGAAGGTGGGATAGTATGGTAGCAAATCATATGATTTGCTGACTGGTGAAAGAGCACTGTTCACCATGAAAAGTTATGCTTAAAAAGGTACAGGGTAAATGTGTGGATAATATAAGAAGTTAAATTGTATGCACAGTCTAACTTTCACACTATAGTTACACGATTTTTAAAGAGGTCATGATAAAATATATTCTGATATGTTCTTGATATTATAATAAATAAAATACTCAGGCAAATCATAGATCTTTATTAACATCCTTTTGAAATACCGATGTGTGTACATACAAACACAATGGAGAAAAACATCGTTGTAGCCCAATGATCAAAAAGATAATGAAGCCTAACAAAGACCCTGACTCAAGCTTCTGAAGATGCTCTCTATTTCAGATGTCGGATAGCACTTTTTCAAATGATTGCAAAAATAAACAAGGTGTGTAAATACAAATGAGATTAATTAAAGGAATGATTTCAAACATTGAGAAGGAAAGAGCTAATCTCCCAAGAATTGAAAACATTTTCTAGTTCACAGCAATTACAGTCAAAGTTAATAAAAACAATTTTGATTTGGACTAAAGATCAGCAAGTTAATTTATAAGCACAGCGGAATTCTGCATCTGCATTTTGAACCAGCCCCAAGAAACCAAGATCAAAATATGCTGGGTAAATGGCATAAACATTTTCCTGACCAAGGGGAGTCCACTGGACACGTGGACATAATGTTCCATATGTGAGCACATGCCACTAATTATCATGCAGTTAAAACTTGGTAATCTTTTGCTTTGAGAGTCAATTTACATCCTGGAGTTTCTGATGACAGCAGGAAAACTTGTTGGCATTCCTACCCTACTTTGTCCTTGTCCCAAGAATGTGGGCTGGAGTTTGGTGACTGCATTAAATTATCAGTTGACAGAAGCGGAAATAATTTTTAAGATGAAGAGTTTAGAATCAGAGCAAATTAAAAGGAAATAACTTGTATTTGATCAGAATGTTTAAAACTTTATAAAGGTTTAAGAAAACTTACCTTTTGTGAAAATGTACATCTCTCTAATCAAATTTGCCATGTGAACCATGGAGATAACTTTTTCATTTTCAATATGTAAGATGGAATTTAAGATGCAGAAACAGCATTCCATTGTATATTTTTCACAATATTTTAAAATTCAAGTAATGTTTTTCTCCATGATCTATAGCTACATATTTTTCAAAGAATCCTTCTTAAAATAATGGAAAGAGGATCTGAAGTATCTAATGAACTTAGTATATGCACCAATAACTGATTTAAAACTTGTTAGCCACATGCAAAAGCACCGTTTAAGCATCATATTGCTAGCTAAGAGGATAGTGGTTTGACCTCACTTGCTACAAGATGATACTACTTCTATAAAGATTTGCCTCCTTTCAAATTCTGTGGGTCAGTCTACCCTGATTTTGTGTGATGCTGTGAGTCAGCATTTACTCAGTGGTGATGTATTTGGTTTGGGGGTTTTCTATTGTATATTAAAAACTGATCTTCACATTGAAACACAAGGTAGACAGGAAAATGTGCTTTTAAAATTGGTTGGTGCTTTCTTATAAAGTTGAACACACATTTACCATCTTAGCAGCAATCACAGTTTGGGCATTACTCAAGTGAAATGAAAACCTGTCCTCTCAGTCAACAACTTCTAGGTAAAGTATATATGATCTTTTTTTGTAATTACTGAAACCAGGAAATAACATAAGTATTCTGTACCCGAAAAACAGATAAACAAACACAGATATATGTATACAATACGTATTGGTAGAATATCAATGGCACTAGGCATGCAACATCATGGATGAATTTCAAGTGCATTATTTCTTTTACATGGCAGTCTTATCAATACAAAACTCTAAGTATGAAAACCGGATTAGTGCTTATCAGATACCAGGGTGGAGGAAACCACTGACTTCAAAGGAACACAGGAGAATTTGGGGAAATAATGAAACTGTTTTGTTTTTATAATTGATTATATTTGTGACTATACAATTCATTCCTTTTTTTAGAGATTAGAGTTATATATTTAGCATTTTAACTTCTGAATGTGAACATGTACATATCTTAAGACAGGAGAAAGCTAGCATTCAGGATATAAAGCATTAAGTACAATTATTAAATATTAAGTGAAAAGATAAAAAATAAAATCTGAATTGACCTCAAATTGTGCTAAACTACAAATAAAATAAAATCCATGATTGTACCATATTGTGGCAAATGAAGAAAGCATACAGTGTGAGTTTAGGGGGTCAATGGTGGTGTTGTGGCATTGTTTAGTTGCTAACAGTTGTTCATGTGGTTTGTAGAACTGTACAACATACCATACGTTGCTGGCAAGGTTATCTAACAGGCTAGCTCCCTGAATCACCCTCAAGAAAGGGCCTCTATCTGCTTCCTGTGTCAAGCCAGAGAGGGCATCGCCTCAGAGGCACCAAGTTTGGTATGGAGAGAAAGGGCAGACCGTCAGACGTCTCTCACTCACTTGGGCTCAAATCAATAACCGAACCCGCTGCCAGCAAGGCAACGTTAACTCATTGCAAGCCCGGTGTGTTTCCAAGATTGCAACCATTTACAGTAGCTCTCTCTCTCCCAGCACTGCTGCTGGTTTGGCACTGCTGACCATGCAGTTTGGAGCCCATTCTGTGAGCATTACAGTTTCAGCTCTCCTGATTTGGACTCAGAGACCCGACTCTGTTGTTCAGCGCCAGCTAGTTGGTTCCCATCCATGGCTCCCCTATCAGTGTTCAACAGAGTGAAATGCCGTCTGGACCTGGGCCGTCCGCACTATTGCTCTGAAGGTGGAGTCCATCGTTGAAGCCATTGGGTCAATCCATCTTGTCAAGGGCCTCCTTCTCTGTCTGCCCCTCCACTTTACCAAGCATGATAGCCTTCTCCAGGAAACACTCTCTCCTGACAACTCCGGAGTACATGAAACAAAACCCCACTATCCTTATGGATAAAGAGCACTCTGGCTACATTTCCAGGTCAGATTTGTTTCTTCTTAAAGCAATTCATAGCTTTCTCCAGCATCATAATCCAAATGCATGTATTCCTCTTTCATCTTCTTTACTCAATGTCTCCCTTTCACATGCATATGAGGTGATTGAAGATATCATGGCTTCAAAGTAAAGTCCTTGCTTTTCAATGCTTGCAAGATTTTAAACTCTTTAAAGCAGCAGGTTTACCCAATGCAATATATCCTTTTATACCTTAACTGCTGCTTCCATGAGCACTGATTATGGATCCAAGCGAAGGATATTATTGGCAATTTTAATCACTTCTCAGTTTATCACCATATAATCTATTAGTCCAGTTATTAGCATTCTAGTTTTCTTTACATTGAAATGCAGTTGAAAGCTTCAGTGATTGGTCTTCACCAGCAACTGTTTCAAATCCTTCTCATTATCAGCAAGCAAGTCTATGTCATCTGCGTTTTACAGTTATTACTTAGCCTTCTTCCAATCTTGAAGCTGAATTCTTCTTTATATAATTCTGCTTCTTTGATAATTTGCTCAGTATGCAGGTTGAATACGTATGGAAAGAGGATACAACCCTGACACACTCTTTCCTGATTTTAAACTATTCAGTGTTTCCTTGTTCTATTTGCAAAATTGCCTCTTGAGCCATGCACAATTTCCCAATGAGCAGAACGAGGTACTCTGGAATTCACTTTGTTCTCAAGGCTGTTCTTAAGTTATTAAGATCCAAAGAGTTCAGTGATTTGGCATAGTCAATAAAACACAATTGAGTTCACAGAAAAACAACCATACCAACAACAAAATAAAAACCTAGCCTCTGTTATAAAGTGGCAGCAATCAGACTCTTGAATTGTAATTGCTATCTGCCGTCAAGTTGATTGCCACGCAGAGTGAGCCCACTGTACAAGGTAGCATGGCCTCTGATGGTTTCTGAGCCTGGAACTCTTTATGGACGTAGGAAACTTGATCTTTCTCCCTCAGAGCGCCTGATGGCTTTGAGCTGTTGCCTTGGAGTTTGGTAGCTCAACACGTAACGCCTATGCCACCAGGGTTTGAAAATATTCATTACACTCACCAAAATGATATATTTATCTTAATTTCATCAGTTATAACGGAACTTTCCCTCTTTAAACGTCAGTTATGGATTGAATTCCAAAGACTGCCTTCACCACCAACGATTCTATTCTGATTCTTAGCGACTCTCTTGGGGAGCTCCTGCAGTTCTTTGACACAGTATGGTCTGTGATTGCAGCAACAGCGGAACTGGTCGCATGCACAGATATGGCGATAATATTTATATTGCCACTCATTTTTGTTAGTCTTTTTGAAAATATTGCAAGGAGTCCTGGTAGTGTAGTGGCTATACTTTGGGCAGCAATACACGTGGTTTGCATTTTGAAATCTCCAGCATCTGTGAGAGAAAAAATGGGCTTTCTACTCCCATAAAGAGTTAGCACAGGCACCTCCGCAGGGGTCACTGTCAGTCAGCATTGACGTCATGGCAGTGAGTTCATTTTTTGTCTTGCTTATGTTCCAGCATATTTTAAGATCTTAGCATATTCTACCTCATTCAATCTTTACTTCTTACTTGCTAGATAAAAAGTCATTTCTAACCCCATTATGAAGATGACAAAATTGAGAATTAGAAGTCATGTAGCTTAAAAGTGTAATTCAGTACTCTATTCCCACAGTATACAAATTAGAATTTTTAATAATTTTTCATATTTACTAATAATAAAATAGTTAATAGTAATAGAGCTGCTATTTCTACTACGTCATATTTTATATTTAAAATAATAAAAGGTAACTGACATGCATTACTTATTTTATTAAAAAGAATGCCCTCAATTTTACTGAATATTATGTTCATCATAATTTGACATATAGATTAAGAACTTGAAAATGAATAACTGGTCTGAATGTTTCCTTTGCATAAATATTGAAGCAATAACTGTGGGTTGTTATCCAGCAGCAAGCACTAAGATCTGTACACTAAAATCCAAATTGTTTCATTTTCTATAGTTTACTTACCAGTAGATATTTGATTTTCAACCAAGTAACAAGTTAAAAAATACCTAATGTACTTTTTACATTTCATTCTGAATTCGGTGTTTCTCCCTCAAATATTAAACTCTTACAGGATTGTCAGAGGTTAGTATGATTCTCAAAAGAGCCACTGAATTCTTGGCTAAACTTGCCTTTATGTCTCACAGATGCTGTAGTCTCATCTATCTTCTTCCTCACTAGCGTTATACAGCCAAGAACTAGCATGCCCACCAATCATCAAGCCATACTTGTTTTAAGAGTTGGAGCTCAGTTAGCCACAAAGTTCATAATATTCTTCTCACCATTCCTTAGAGATAAGATGCATAGTCAGGAATTCAGCATACCAAAAACATGCTAAAAAGCATGCAAAAGCATGAGATAAAACCCTCAATGCTCCTAAGTATGAGATGTAGTTTCCAAACCCTGTATGCATACGGTTCGAAATTAATAAAGATGGACATGGAAATTCTGCAAAGACTATGTAATTATATCTGAACAAATGAGCAGGAGGAAAAATACAAAGAATCCAATTGACTGCAATGCCAGTCAGATCTTTGTTAGAATTGCACAGAAATGTTTCCCATTTCACTTTCCAAAGCTAATAAAAAAATTAAAAAGTTCTCTGCTGGAGAGAAAACAAATGACAGTACATAAGCAGGTTTCTAATCTACTATTTTCATTGTGACAGCCACACACATTCCAGTCTGATCATGTTTTTGTATTTTTGATCAGAATGAACTGTTATTAAATGTGAAAAGACTGGAATGCATGAATAATAGCTGTTAATGATCACAATTCATTAAATGAACAAAGACAGCTGGGACCTCGGTTTGCCTCTGACACTGAACCGAGGAAGCCAGACATGCGCAGCACAGGCAAAAAGGATATTTCCAGTCATTTTTTCCTTAAATGTCTATCTTTTCATATGATGGTTGCTTTTTATCAGAACTGTTTATCCTAAGAAATTTATCAGCATCATATATATAAACAAATATGTAAAACTCATTTCCACTGTTTCCTCATTGAACTTTTTTTCAGAAGATTTTCTGTTTTCAGGATGTTAGTATAAGGAAAGTTGGATAGGAAAATTAAAAAAAAACTATGAAAATGTTGTTATTGGTTTGGTGTTCTGAAGAGACAGTACCTAGTAAGTGAAATGGTGAAAGATGGTGACTGAAATATTTTAAAGAGGAAAATTACTTATTGGGTTTCACCTGGATTCTGGGTGATAGACAAAATTAAATACTGGCAATTCTTTCAAAGGTTGGTGATTCAACTGACCCCAGAGGCCCATCAAAAGAATATCTGCTTCTGAAAGCTGCCCTTGAGAAATTCAATGGAGCACAGCTTCTTTTATGCCACACATGGAATTGTGAGTTGACATCAACTCAAAAGCAGCTGATTAATCATATAACTGACACCTTGCTCTCTCCATGCTCAATGATGACTTTATCGCACCTTTGTTAGGTAAGTCATTATTTGCTTTCATTTTTCTATAACTCTCCTGACTATAAGACAGAAAGTGTATACCTATTAATCACTTCTACCACGTCTCTTAAATCTGTTGTTTTGTAGTAGCTTTCATGTTGCTATGATGCTGAGAGCTTTGTCCATGGTATATGTAATACGGGGGTTCATCCAAGTTTGAACAGAACTTCCACAATGAAAATATCTTACATGGAAGGAATAGGTTGTCCACTTTCAAGTAATCAGCCATCAATAAACCTTACAGTTCACTGGACACTGAACATGTTCTTAAAATGGTATGACTACCTGCAGAACACTGTCACATATGGTGCTGTAAGAGAAGGTCCGCAGGTTAGAAGGCCCTTAAAAGAGTTGTTGAGGATCTTCCTTCTCAAATTACCGTCAACCATAATGACTTGGATTAAATAGAGCTTTCAGAACTTTTCTTTGCTGATGATTCATGATGCAAAGTGAGAGGAAACAGAAATAAGTTATATTGATAATCAGAAATTGGAAAGTATGAAATGTGAATCTAGGAAATTGGAAATCATCAAATATAAATTGAACCACATAAAGACCTCAGTTAGCTGAAATGGGCTGGCATTGGTCATTTTAAATCAGAAAGTCAGATAGGTTACTATTCCAGGAATGCCAAATTGAAGAGATATGGTGTTGTATTCACCACTAAAAGGATAATTAGAGATCTACCTTGAAATGCAATGTGGTCTGTGATAAGATAATGTCTTTCCACTTACAAGGACATCTGGTAAATACAATTAATATTCAAATCACACACTAAAGCTAGTGATGAAGATATTGAAGTATTAATTATCAACTTCTTAAATCTGAAATTTATCAAACATACAATAATGATTCATTAATTAATAATTAATATTAACTACAATGCAAAAAATTAGAAACAAAAAGAAGGAAGCAAAATCTTTTAAAAACATGAAAAATAGGCTTTCTGCCCATCACTTCCTTGCTAACCTACAATGAATCAATAGGACACTGGGGAACTGCCCCTGTAAGTTTTGGTGACTGTAACTCTTTGGGGGAATATAAACACCGTTGAAAAAAATTTTTAATTTAATTTTGTGTTTTTTTAATTTAAAGATCATCCAATTGGGGGCTCTTACAGCTCTTATCATAATCCACACATTCATTCATTAAGTCAAGCACATTTTTATATCCGCTGCTGTGTTTGTCCGGGTAGACTAGAGAAACAAATTCATAAACACGTATATGGATAAAAGAGAAAGATGTATATATAAGAAGAATGGAGCATAGATAAAGCATTCGAACCGAGTCCAGCCCAAGGTCATAAATCTGACATTAGCCCATATGCCCAGTACCACTCTATAGATTTCCTTACGATTCATGAAGCATATGCAGTGACACCAGGACAATCCCAGGCCTGTGAGTGCGGAGTCTTATGTATCCAGCAGTAGTAGAAGCAGCCCGACATTGGCAGGGATGCCCTCCCTCATGGCTCCTCGTTTCCAGGGCTCAGGGTCCAGCAGCATTATCCATGGGTGGTAGAAGCATCTCAGCGCTGGCAGGGGTCTCTCTTTGGCTTTTCTGTCTTCAGGGCTCTGGTTGCATCATGTTAAGCCCTTGTGACTTTTCTGGCTGCTCCAGTTCCTCACATGCTTCCATCTTGTTTTGCCAGTCCAGCATCTCCAAACAACTGAGGTAATGGTCTCTCATCTCCATGAGGGAAATATCATGAGACTTCCCAGAATTCTCAGAGAAAGCCACTCTCGCATAGAGGTCTCACTGGCCATCTCCAGATTGACAGGCTAGACTCCACCCCCACATTCCCAATCAGAAATTGACACATGAGTACGTGACTGCCACCGTTGCTCTCATCATTCTCATAATATTGACTTTCTATTTAAGCCCTTGGCATTAACTCCTAAGTTCCCCTTCCTCCATAAATCCTCCATATAGCCCCATGATAATTTATAAAATATCATTACTTTATTATACCTTACAGTGCCTCATGTCTTCCTTCACCCACTTCCACATTGTCGATACCCCAGGGAAGAGGTTATATGTACAGCCTCATAATCAGTTCCCCCTGTCGACCCCACCTTCCCTCCACACTCCCGATCACTCTCATACTGATCCTGAAGGGATCATCTGTCCTGAATTCATATGTTTCTGGCTCCTATCTGTACCAGTGTACCTCTTCTGGTCTGGACAGATTTATAAGGTAGCTTTGGGAACATGATAATTGGATGCGAAAGCATTTTAGAACTACAGGAAAGTTATATGCTTCATCATTGCTATCCTGCACCCTAACTGGTTCATCTCCTCCCTGCGATGCCCTCTTTAAGGATTTTGGGCTCCAACCTCTATGCCCCCCTCATTTACAATAAAACATTCTTTGGTTCTTTAATACCTGATACCTGATCCCTTCAACACCTCATGGTCACACAAGCTCATGAGCTTCTTCCATGTATGTTTTATTGCTTGTGAGCTAGATGGCCACTTCTTAATCTTCAAGCCTTTAAGAACCCAGATGCTATATCTTTTGATAACCAGGCACCATCAACTTTCTTCACCACAACTGCATATGCACACTTTTGTCTTCAGCAATCTTGTTGGGAAGGTGAGTATTGTGGAATGCCAACATAATTCAACAAAGTGCTCTTGCACTGAGGACGTACTTAAGTGGAGGCCCAATGTCCTTCTGCTGCCTTAATACTCAACCCATAGATATGTGTACATAAATCTATTTCCCCAACATTGTATATAAATATATTTCCCTATGTACATGCCTGTATTTAGACCTCTATAAATGCACTTTTTGTCCTACTTCTTTCCTCTATTTCCTTTTACTTACCTTTTGACCCACTATCATGCTCAGCCTTCATTTGGATTTCATTAATTTCTCTTGGTTCCCCTACCTTTGATCAACTCCTAGCAGGTCTCTCCCACCCTCTTTGCCTCTCATTTTAGATCACTTGCTGTTCTCTTGTCTGTAGGTTGGTCAACACCACCTCCTTTCCCCCCTCCCACCCTCTTCTCGTATATCCCCTGGGAATCATCAGCTTATTTTATCTCAATAGACCTGCAGAGATAATAATATGTACACACAACAACAACAACAAAAAAAACAAGACATAGCAAGATGAAGTGACAAAAGAAAATGAAATGGCAACTACAATAAGAAAAAAAAACCCAAAATCCAGGAAAAATATACAAATAAGTAAATGATAATAAAAAAAACCTGTAAATATTTCAGGGTCTATTTGTTGACCTCTAGGAGTGACTTCCAGTTGAGTCTGATGGGGTTCCATACCCTGGCCCCCAAATCTATCCTTGACTCTCCCTCAAGACCTCCATGCTCTGCTCTCCTGCTACTCTCCTGCATGCCCTAAGTGTTTTCTTCTATGTGGTAGCTTCAGACCATCTGTAATTCCAACACTGTGTCTACAGTGTTGTTTCCCATATGGCCTTGGGTCAGCAAGTGACGTCATGTCTCAAAGTGGAGCTCGCCATCTGGTCCTCTTGGTGCATTGGCTGTTGGGAGGGGGGAGATCGTCCTTAAACTTTGGTGAGCCCGCATGCTCTCGATTCTCTCTTACTCCCTCTTCATTTGCTCCCGTGTCCTCTGGTCAGATATGTTCATCTTCTCTGAGCCTCAGTGATATCCTCTAAACTAAATTCTTCTGTGGGGAGGGGCGACTATCCACGTAGTTGGGATTGGGGCTGGGCTCTCAGACTCCTCCACCAGCTCCCCACTCAATGTCGTCACACTGCATTCACATCTTGGAAAACCTGGTTTAAGCCTACTCTCTCTTTCCCTGTGATGATATAAGCAATAACCTCCCCTGGGGTAGATCAGTGTCCTGTTCCCCCCACCCTACACATTGCTATCTCCCCCCTCATCCTTTTTAGTTGGCTACCATAGGTAGACCTGGACTTGGTCTAGTGCCTGACATACTAACCGGTCCTCACCCCATTAATTTTTATATAGAGTAGCCTTTTCCCTACCCCCCTTATGCATGTTTTTAAGGTCACTTCAGTGGACTCATGTTGCACTTGTCCTTTTGCACTTGGATTACTTCATGTAGCATGATTTCATCCAGTTCTACTCATGCTTCTTGCATCCATCACCTCTTTTCAGTCATGTGCAGTATTCCATTGTATGTATGCACCACAGTTTTTTTCTACTCCATTAATCTTTTGATGGAAATTTGGTTTGTCTCCAACTCCTTCCAATTGTAAACTGCGCTATAATGAGCATTGGAGCAAAGATGCCAGGGAGTTTTTTGTTTCTTGCCTCTTCTGGGTATATGTTCTATAAGGGGATTGGTAGCTTAATTTCCATCTGTTTTAGAAATTGCCAGATCAATTTCCATAGAGGCTGTACATACCTACATGTCCACCAACAGTGAATGAGAGTTCCTATCTTACCACAGCTTCTCCAACACTTGTTGTTTCCTGACTTTTTGAATTGGGCTATCTTTGAGGGTGTTAGTGGTTTCTCATAGTTATTTTAACTTGCATTTCTCTTATGGTTAATGATCAGGAACACTTTCTCATATGCTTATGGTCCAATCTGGTTTCTTCCCCTGAGATACTTCTGTTCAGGTCTTTTGTGTACCTCCTCAGGGGCAGTTAGTTTTTCTGCTGTTGTAAGCTTGAAAGGTATTGTAGATTTTAGTAATAAGGTCTCTGTCTATGTGTCATTGCTTTAGCTGTTTTCTCAGTTGTTGGGCTCTCTTATTACTCTCTTGTTGAATTCTTCCTATGTACACATGTGATTTATCCCACTTGTCATTTTGTGACTCTTCTATATTTGTATTCTCTCCTATTTCTGATAGCCGATGTATTCTCTGTGCCAAGATTCTCAGGTTTTTCCCAATTCTCTCACTAATGGTCCTAATTGTTTGAGGTTTTACCTCAAGATCTGTGATCCACCATGAGGTTATTCTTGTGCTTGGGGTGAGGTAAGGATCTTGTTTCATTTTTCTGCAGGTAGATACCCATTTTTTTTTCTAACATCATTTAGTGAGGAGGGCATCGACTTTCCATTTGATAACTTTTTGGTCTTTATCAAGAATCATTTGTCTGTATGCTGATGTTTTTTATTTCTGTGTCTTTAGCTGTTTTCTATTGGTCTTAATGTCTGTTGTTACCAGTACCACACTGTTTTGACTACTGTGTCCATATAATACAGGCTAAAGTCAGGTAGAGAAAGCCTTCCCACTTTGTCCTTATTCTCAATGAGTTCTTTGCTAATTATGTAAATTCCCACGATTATCACAGAAAGTGACTAGTGTTTATGAACAGCTAATAATGAGGTTAGCAGCTCAATGGTAGTTAAGAAATATGATATGGTGATAGAAACCAAGCTGGAATTTGCTTAATGGAATTTTGCAAGATAGACAGTCTCTTCATTGCAAATAGTTTTTTTTTCACAACATTAAAATCAACTAGGCACATGAATGTCTTCACGTGTACTACACAGAAATCTATTTGACTATATGTCTGCAAAGAAATAGTGGAGAAGGTCAAAAATATCAGCCAAAAATAGACCAGGGGATGACTATGAGGCAAATCCTCAGTTGCTCATATGTAATTAAATTCACATTGAAGAAGAAGAAAAATATATAAAGTCCAGGAGAGAACCAAAGTATCACCTTGAAACATTTCACCTCAATTTTGAGAACATTCCATGAACAGATTTGACTCATTAAATGATGAATTGTGGGAAGACATAATGACCATCATTCTTGAGAAAGCAAATATTCTTTCAGGAGAAAAAAATTATTCATGATTAAAATTAGAGGAAGGAAAGTAAGTATCAAAGTTGTATCTAAAACAAACTCAAAACTTTGTCTTGATCATAGAGTGAACAAAAGCGAATGGAAGATATGATGAAATAAAAACTGAAGAGAAAATTGCAAAGAGTACATGGAGAAGAAAAGTAAAGCACTATTATGAAATATGCAAAGTTTTAGAACCCCCAAATGGAAGAATACACTCAACATATCTCAAGCTGAAAGAATCAAAGAAAAAATTCAAGCCTGCGCTGCAGTAATTAAAGAGCCTATGGGAAAAATACGGAACAATGCAAAAAGCATCAAAAGAACATGGAAGAAATATATGTAATGTAAGAAAAAGAACAATTCAACCCTCATCCATTTGAGGAGTAGCATATGATGAAGAATGAATGGTCCCAAAGGAAGAAGTCTCGGCTGCACTGAAGGATTAGGAAAAAGCATAGCTCCAGAAATTGAGGGAATACCAATAGAAATGCTTCAAAAACTGATGAACACTGGAAACATCTCTTGTCTATGACAAGAAATTTGGAAGACAGACACCTGGTCAATTGAATGTAAGAGATCCATATTTGTACACATTGAAATATGACCCCAGACAATAGCAGTAATACGTATCACATGCAAGGAAAATTTACTGATGATCATTCCACGATAATTGCAGCAGTAAACTGATGGAAAGCTTTCGGAAATTCAAGCCTGATTCATTAAAAGACATGAAAAATGGGATTTTATTTTTGACATCAGATGGAACTTGGCTCAAAGCAGGGTATGCCAGAAAAAATGTTTACTTATGTTTTATTGATTATACAAAGAAATTCAGCTGTATGGATCAGATCCAATGATGGATAACATTGAAAAGAATGGGCATTCCAAAACATTTCATTGTGTTCATGCAGAAACTGTACGTGAGTCCAGAGACTACTGTGTGGTCAGACCAGGAAATACTGTAAAGTTTACAGTTAGGAAATGTACATATGAGGGTGGTATTCTTTCATCATAATGAATTGGTATGATGAGTGTATAATCATAAACAATGGACTATGTGAAGAAGAATGGAATGGGGACATTCTGATAGCAGTGTTTCTATCTTATTGGTTGCTAATTTTCTTCAAGTTCTGACCCAGCTCTTGGGTAATTATTATATAAGGCAACTTTGGGCTAGTTAATATCAATTCTGGCTTGTCAAATTGAAACAAAAAATGCTGCACCTGGTTAATCATCAAAACTTTCAGCTGAAAAAAATCCAAACAAATCACATAATAAGTGGTATATAAGTGTTTGATACTCTTATTACCATTCTTACTGCAGTAAAAAATGTTGTAAAGCAAAAGCAAGTCCAATTCATACATAAATATTACATATATATTCATGTGGAAACTATCAATTCTGCAGAATGTGTCTGTCAGAAGTATGAGTAGTACTGAAGAAATATTTCCAACAAAGGCACAATAATGACTGTGGCAGTCAACAATTCTGTGTCAATTTCAGCACTGGGAGTGTAGGGGTGGAGTCTACCATGCCAATCTGGAGACAGCCAATGAGACCACTGTGTGGGCATGCTTTCTCCGAGAATTCTGAGATGCCTCATGGTATCTCCTAATTGGAGGAGAGAGACTGCACTCAGTTCCTTGAAGGCACTCGACTTATAAGACAAGATGGCATAGACCTTGGGTCCTAGAAACTGGAGGAGCTGGAGGAGAAGTCCCATGGGCTTGCCCTGATGCAACCAGACTTCTGGGACTGGAGAAGCCACAGAGAGACTCCTGCCAGTGCTGAGATGTTTCTACTACCAATGGATAATGCTGATGGACCCTGGGCCCTGGAATCGAGGTATCATGGGGAGAACCCTGTCAGTGCTGCGATCCTTCTACTGCTGCTGGGTACACAAGATTCTGGACATACTGGCCTGTGATTGTCCTGGTGTCGTTGCATATGCATCATGAGTCAGAAGAAGACTTTATAGTCTGGTGTCAGACATAAGGGCTAATATCAGACTTATGACCTTGGACTGGACTGGGTTTGGATGCTTCCTCAATGTTCCATTCATCTTATATATAATCCTTTCCCTTATATCCATATATCTGTGTTTATGAATTTGTTTCTCTCATCTACTGGGATGAACACAATCACTATGGCTCTTCTGCGAAACACAATTGGAATCTCTCTTGATTTACCTGTATAGTGTTTTCTTCATCCATAAGTGTTTCAAGTGCCCATGCTTTTCATCAAGCTTCCACCACCACTGGATCCACAAGGTTTTCGACCCACTGGTCTATGATTTTCTTGAATTCAGCACCATTGAATATGTGTGCTTGTCTGAAAAGGAGTATATAGACTAAGATAAGCCATAAGTGTCAATATCATCCTAACGGACTTGAACTTCATTGAGAACGTTTTCTCAATATACAATTGCTCTTTTATAGAACGCTCCTTCTTGCACAGACATGAGTGTCTATGAATTTGTTACTCTAGGCTACTTCTACGCAGACTAACACAAGAATGTTCTTGTTACTTGCCATCCAGTTGATTCCAACTCATAGTTATTCTGTATTTTTAGCATAGAACCCTTCCTTGGAGTTTTTAAGGTTCTATAAATCATTAGTGAATGAAGAGAACAATGGGAGGAGGAAAAATAAAAGTTTTAAAAAAAGGGAGGAAGAAGGCATTAATAGAATATGAAATCCAACAAAAGTAAAGCACTTAAAATATGTACAAGAGTTAATGGCAATGAAATTATGAAAAATTGTAGGAATGTACACTCAGCCATGTTTGTTTAAAGGTAGAGGACTGTGTTCACTTATATAGTCATTCACCGAGACCCCTTTGGAAAAGAGGCCAAAAGAGGAGCAGCTAATCAGAAAAGGAGCTCAGGTCATAATTAGAACGGCAGCAGTTTCTATAAGAAGTCATGTACGCATCCCAATTGCTTCATTGTCTCATAGCCGAATTTAACTGAAAAAAGTTTGACATGTACCACTTACATAGTATTATTCTGATAAAATTGTAGAATATATTTCATCAATTATCACATTTCAGTACTGCGTTATTAACTAGAAATGCCTGAACGAAGAAATTGGAAGTTGCCATGTAAAACTCACCAAGGATACTAAAACATATATTATACAATTACATGGATAGTTGAAACAAATAGGTCTGATTTAGGTATAATCTTCATCTTCAATATGGTAAGCAGTATCAAAAATTTACCTTGATTATACAAAGCATTGCTCATTTCCTCCAGTGTTTATTACTGTGCTATAACCCACCTACCCATCTAAATTAACGAGCTGTTATTTTTTAAATATTGCATGCAAAAATGATGATCTTCTTCACCTAGCTTATGAATTGCATTCTGACAATTTCAATTAAGATGTGTTGTTGTTGTTAGTTATCACCACTTAGACTGACACTGGTCCTTGGGGACAGAGAGGAACTGCCTTACAAGTGTTTCTTCACTATCATCTGTGTGGAACTGGATCACCAACTCTTTCCTCTGAAGACCTACTGGGTGGGTTTGAACTGCTCTTTTTTCCATTATCAGAGAAAGATTTAACCATTGCACAACCAGAACTCGTAAAAGTATATCACCTTTAAAATCGACTAAGCTATGTCTTTTATATTACCAATCTTCAAATTGCATACTTTTCATACTAGCATCATAGCACTTTTCCATGAAAAACTAATAATTCTAAAATTGCATTCCATGTCAAAGTATCATTGTACTTGGGTAGCTGTAGTAGATTTAGGAATGTTGGTAGGGGCATTTTTAAGCTCTCATCTGCTAGTGGAAAAGTCAGTTGTTCAAATCCACCAGCCACTCTACAGGAATAAGATGTCACAGTCTACATCTGTAACAATTTATAGCCTTGGAAAAAAAGGTGCAATATGGAGCAGTTTAGTTCTGGCCTAGAAGGTCACCATTAATCAGAGTTGACTCTTTGGAAGTGGATTTTGTTTTTATTAAAATTTAATTCTGATCATCCAACTGTTTATACTACTTACAATAGGCTACTCAAATTAATAATTTAATCATTTATGGTTAATAAAATACTGCAACTTTTAAGAGGCAAATTATTGCCAGAAAAAAGTAATTTATGTTTCATATATTAAACATAAAAGATCATTATAATATTAGTTACAATGGAAAAGTTATTTTCTTTATAAATACCTCCACTTTTAAATACATGTTCTTTTTCAAGCATAATAAAAACTATCATTTGAGCACCTGTATTAGTACTTATTAGATAGCACAATACATATATTCCTGGCAGAATATGTCAATGTGCAAATCTAAGTGTCAATCATTAATTGGTATATGCTATTTTTTTCCCTAGTAAGAGTGTCTTGGAACAGTGATGGCCTATTCACAGTGAGAAACTGAAGACTCAGCTCAATTTTCCCCAAATAATAATATTTAGTCAAAATTATGTTAAATAATTTGATTGTACATTCACTTCATATGGTGTAGGCTATTTTATAATGTTCAAATGGAGTCTTGTCTTTTCATTTTTAATGTCACTTTGTCTCTTTTTTAATTTAAATTGAGTTGTTCAAATGTGATTTACTGAAATGTCATTTATTATTATCCTAGTGGTATTCTTAAGATGTTAGGAATTTACCCCTACCAGTTAGTATTATTATAAGTAACCACATGCTATTATAGGTTAATATTCAGTAATACATAACTCCTGCAATCTTCATATTGCAATCTGTAATAACAACAGGATACATATGTGTGGCAAGAGGAAAGAAATAAATTATCAACAGCAGAAATTGCTAAAACAGTGGAAACCATAAATCAAAGAGTATTCTCTTTTCAGCAGCATGGCTTATTAGGTGTCTTGACTGATTCCTGATTATCAAACTGAATATGAACAGTTAAATTTTTGGCTAAATTATATTCATTTAAAGGATCAGTGGGCTAGGAAATGAGTAATACTGAAGGCTCCAAAATGAAGAAAAAGCAGGTAATTAGAAGTGAAAACAGCACTAAAACTGACCTTCACCTTGAGATGAAATTTGAACTTTGGTTTTAGAGTCTTTCAGATTATAAAATATAGGAGAGAAAGAAAGAAAGAAAATATTAGGATCTATCTTAGGAAAAAAAAATAGGAGACACATGTTAGTGAACTAACTTTCTCTCACATCAAAGAGGTAGCTGTTCAAAGAAACATGCATATGGTATGTGAGTAAATTAAAGAAAAATTTGACCTCTTAAGCTATTTCAAGAAAAAGTGTCTGCCATACCTTGGAGATGAATCTTATTCTCCCATCCCCCATTCCCTTCACAAACAAACACATGTCCATGGAGTTGATTTAGATGCATAGATACCCTGTTGCACAGGGTAAACCTATCACTTTGGGTTTCTGAGACTTTAAATCTTTACAGAAGTAGACAGACTCATCGTTTTCCCATAAAGTCAGGGGTGAGTTCAAACCACTGACCCTGTGGTTAACAGCTCAATTCATGTCAATAGACCAAACTCACTCTGAGGCATCAGTTCCAACTTGTGGAGATCTGATCAGACAAAGTCCAAGTGCCCCAGTGAGTTTTTGAGGCTGTAGTAAATTGTGACAACGGCAGAAGCCAGGCGGTTCTCCACAGAGCAGCTGGTGGCTTGGAACCCATCTCCCTGTGCTTGGTAGCTGACATAGAATCCACTACTCCATGAGAGCGTCTTGGCTGTGCCTGTAGGAAAGGCAGTAAATGAAGTCCAGTGTTAGGATTTCTAACTGCATCAAACCTTAGCACATGTGCGTTGAGAATTCACTTAGGAGAAATAACACAAAAATCCAACCATACAAAGCCAATTCAATCTGAAAAACGAAAGAAAGAAAATCAAATCAAATCAAAACAAAGGTCTGCTTTTAAATGGTGAATCATTTGTTCCCCAAAGCATGGCTCTTATCTCCAAAGTAGTGGTAATGTAGAAAAATTCTCTGAATTTCAGAGATTCTAAAATTTCAGAGATCCCTGCCACTATCACTGGAAAATAGTAAAATAGTAACAAAGAGAAAAGAGTAGTAGAGCTACTAACAGAACACTACATCATAACTGGAGGAAATCTAGTCTGCTGTAAGGCGTGGAAGTTTGCTGGTGATTATCCAGCGGATTGTGTCTCATGGCTTAATCCATGTGTGTCAAGTAGAATTGCTCCATAGATCTCAAGGTTGTGGCTTCCGACTGACTGTAGCTAAGTGAGGTACATTTCAGTTTGTTTAACATGAAACCAATGCCGTTTCCTAGAGCTTGCAAGGACCCACAGAGCTAATAAAGATTCTGAAATATACACAAAGCTCCTGAATATAGTTCTGAAGATGAAAGAATAAATTTAGAAAAACAGAAACACTTGTAACCTCATGATATAAAAGTGTTCAGGAAGTTTTCTGAAGTATCCAACTTCACAGTAGCTGAGGCTCAGAAATAATGTGCCTTATTAAAAATTAAGTCTATTTAATAAAAGCTCAAGATTAACTAAATAGTCTTTTCTTTGTTTCTTTATTCATTCTTTCAGCACAAAATTAAGAACAAAAGGAACTTCTGTGATTAATGAACTCTGCTAATCATTTCAGCAGAACACATGAAGACATTTTAAAAAAATTATTTTACTAACAAATTAAGTTTGCATTAATTATAAATGTCACTCACATGCAAATTATGCATATATATTCAGGGTGATCTATATTTTATCAGTAGTAACAGAAAGCTTGCCAGTCAGTGTAGGTTTAAACAAGCAATTAGTGCATAAGTTATTAAACATTTTAAACAAATGGGTGACATCAAACCCAAATTAGGATAGTTCAAAGAAATTTAACAGCATCTTGATAGCACAGGTGTCTGAACTGCTAAGATTTTCTGCATTTATAAGAGACAAAATGCTAGTTTAACATAAGTTATACTCCTCCTTTCAATCGGAGTCATTTCCTGATAAAATTTGGAAAGTATTACCATAACTTAAGCCTCTTCTGTCTTCTCTTTTCTTATGGTGATAGCTTCTGGGAATTCAGCTAAAGAAAGACCAAGGAAGGCCTACTTCTAAACTAAAAGTAAAGGAGGATCCTTCAAATCTTCCAATTAAAGCAGCATTATTTCTGCCATCTGAACCTGCCGACACCAAGGAGACTACAGTTTGCTACATAGTATCACTTTATTGTCATTTCTTGAAGAAGAAGAAGAAGAAGAAGAAGAAGAAGAAGAAGAAGAAGAAGAAGAAGAAGAAGAAGAAGAAGAAGAAGAAGAAGAAGAAAAGGAGAAGGAAGGAAGAAAGAAAGGAAGATAAAAGTAAGTTTAATTTGAGCTGAGCCCCGGGGGCTTGAGTGGTTGAGTGTGGGACTGCAGCCGGAGGGCTTGGCGTTTCAAATCTAGTGGTGGCTCTCAGGAGCAGCACTGGGTAGCTCCCACAAACACCAGAGGGCAGTGATGCCCCCCAAAATTAATTAATTAAATAAATAAATAAGTTTTAAAAAGTAAGTTTAATTTGCGATGTTAAACTTCTGTAGTTCCTTGGTGTATTTTATTTGTAAGAAAATAAAACTATGTGTGAATGGTTAAGAAATAGCTCAACCTCCCGACCATGGAGTCAATGCAGATTCAAAAAGATCCCTGTGGGTTTCCCAGACCATAACTATTTACAGAAATAGAAAGCCCGGTCTTTGTCCCATGGAGCTGCTGGTGGTCTTTAACGAAGGACTAATGCAGATGGTTGCCCAACACAATCGCTTCAGAACTAACTAATTGTGGTATAGTCATATATCTTATTGTCCCTAACAAAAACAACTATGAGAATAAAATCTCTGTTGGGGGACGGACAATAGGGAAGTGGGTGAAGGGAGACATTGGACAGTGTAAGATATGACGAAGTAATAATTTATAAATTATCAAGGGTTTATGAGGGAAAAGGGAGCAGGGAGGGAGGGTAAAAAAGAGAAACTGTTGCCAAGGGCTTAAACAGAAAACAAATACTATGAGAATGATGAGGGCAATGGCTATACAAATGTGCTTGACACACAATGAACTTATGTATGGAGGGTGATAAGAGTTCTATGAGCCTCCAATAAAAGGATTGTAAAAAAGAAAGAACAAAGTACAAAAAAATTATTTCTCAATTATGTATTGGTAGGTAAATAGATTTATTAATGGATCTGTTAAATGCTTGTAATAAATATTATAATATTATTATTATTCCTAAATTGAAAAAATATGTATAGATACTACCTTCAGGCCAAAAATTATTTCAATTTATTATCTTAGCTTAATAATTATATACATAAATATACATATGTATGTGCTTCAATAATAACTTAATTTTGTTAATTTCTAATGCTATATCATTTATATTTTTCCTGAAGACAATATTTTAAGATATTCTTATCATTTTTAATGCTTTTTATAAGATAGCCTTTAAGTTTTTTTCCAATTACATGTTATAATGAAAACATTTTAAGCTAATCAGAATTGTAATTTATTTAGATTTATCGATAACAGATTTTTTTTATGACAGATTTTTAAGGACAACATTGTGGAAATTTACTATAAAGATTTTGAGGTATCTTGTTGGCGATAGCAATTCTGGAAGACTCTCTCAGTTCTAATCCTTTAAAAACATCTCTAAATATTTCAATTTTAATATCTTCACTTGCTAGTTCATTTTTCTTTCCCTTAAGATCTACAGCAGCAACATCAACAAATATATTTGCAAAAATAATTCTGAGTATTTTGCATTATTTATGATCCCTTTGAAAATTTTGTCAATTTTAGAGACTGCTAAATGTAATAGCTACTAAAATTGATTCCATTCTAGTGCAGAATAAAAATATATTCAATTAAAACTGCTTTCTGTGTCAGAAGACATTTACCACCAATAAAGATCTACTAATACATAGTTTTAGAATTTCAGAATTTAATAGTGTAAATCATTTTTTGCAAATTTAATATGGCTGTGTTTTTTATCTTTATTTCTTCCCCTGAAGGCTCTTCTGTCCCTTTATTGAACATTTTAATTTTAAAGATTTCTGATTTGCATAGGAAATACAAACAAAATTCAGTAAGATTCATTCATAACATGCCACTTTTGAACAATTAGAATGATTTACAAGCTTTATTTCAATGCTTCAGGCATGTATACAAGCTGATTGTCAGGAAAAATCAAGAGAAAGGATACATGGCACCATGGAAAAGCTGGAGATTTTTCCTGTTTTTCATTATCAACCTGAATTGGGGATTGGGTGGGACATATTTATTACTATTAATGTGTTAGTTATGGCTTCTATTTTGTTTCATACAAGATAATATTGTAACATGATTGGGCAGGTTATGAATTTATGTTGACCACAACAAAATCTATTATACTTTTGAACCTTAGACTTCTGAGAACAGTAAGGAAATTCTCTTTACTATGATACTGTGCTCCAACAAACTTGTTTTCACATGGGAACACCACCAAACAAAAGGTTCATCACCAAATCGAACTTACTATCTAATGTTAAAATAAGGGAAGATGCTTACCATTCCACAAACTGTACTTCCCGGGCAACTCTGATTCTGTAAATTTAGCTTGGGAATAAAGAATGAGTATTGAAATTAACTAAAATTTTATTTGGAGCAACTGATGACAAACTGGTATCAAATGGGTGTAATTTCTTTTTAAGATATTCTGCTGCTGCTAATGAGCCAACACATTAGTGGCTTTAATTTCACTTTTCCTGCATGGGCAATAAATAAGAAGTTAGATAAATAAATAAATAAATAAATAAATAAATGATAGATTAATAGAGAATAGATAGATAGAGGACAGATAGATATATAACAAATGTTTTGCTAAAATGTAGACAAAATTAATCTATCAGGATTGGTGATTGATATAATAATGGAACAGGATTCACAGAATGACCTGTTGCTAATATTAAATTATAAAACCTAGATACCATCTTCTTTAATAACTTTTAACTTTGGAAGCAAAAGCTGCTCTATCAGTAATTTTGTCTTCTGATTTTTGACTGTCAGTCAGTGATGGCGCTATTCCCCATAGATGATGTGATAGGTAAGCTTGCTGTGCCAACATGGCCAAAGAAGATAGAAGGTCTATTGTAACAACATGGCCAAAGAACTCAGGTAAGATCAATTGAAGGGCAGAGATAGAAATGGTTTGGTGAGCCCCACCCTTGCCCTCTTGCTCTTGGATCTTTGGACTAGCTGACTGCCTTTTTCATCCAGTGCTTCGGTCTCCAAGGCACGCTACCCATGGGGCATCTCATTGGTGGACTGTGTTGCTGTGAGTTGAGGTTCCTGCTTCGCCACACTCCTGGAATATACATCTCTTGAGCTGGGCACTCTTGGATTCTGTCATCTGGCTGACTGCTGGTGATCCGCTTTGCTGTTTGCTGCTTGTGGCCAGAGAGCCTGGGTTGCTCTCCAGAGGACAACTCAGCGGCCCTCAAGACTCAAGTACTGTCAGTCTTCCAGCTGTCTCACACAAGTGACTTGCACCAAGCCCTTTATACTGCTTTATAGATTAACTAACTGTTTATTTCTTATTTTTAATATCCTTCTATCTATATAAATTTGTAAAGAGAATTACTAGTGTCCTGGTTTTCTCTAGAGAACCGTCTAACACAGATGGTAATAAATATCAATAGACATTTTGAACTAGTTACACAAACCAAGGTCACTGGCATCAAGATGATTCCAACTTTATAATGACACGTAGGGTGCTTTTTTGGGTTTCTGAAGCCAGATGCCTTACCACAAGCAGTAAATTTCATTTCTCCAATTAGGCACCGTGTGTTTTCTCACTGCCGGTGTTGTAGTTAGCACCTCAATTAGTAACCTTCTACATAACCAGGTGTAGCATTCTGTGCTGGCTCTAGGTTTATTGATATATATATATATACACATATATATATATATATATATATATCATCCTTACACCTAAAATTTTGGTTGATATTGTGTTGCTGAAATTAGGACAAAATCTAAAAGTAATAACAGATGATTAAATAAATACAAAAATTTGCATAAATCCCACATAGCAACTGACAGAAGTAGTTTAAGCTGATCTTTTGATAACTCTCAGTGAGCTCTATTGCAAGCCTGATTAGCCTTTATTATGTGTATATATTTTGTCTTCATTCAACTTCTAATTATTCAATTTCCCATTTAACTGCAAAATAGGATTCTGGAAGCTCCTTAAATCTGCAGACCCTGACATGGATAATGGGGTGCTAGCTTTATGCCAATTGGATACAGGAGCAGCAATATCAAATAATTCTCCTACCCTGCTCAAAGCAAGAAAGGATTAGCTATCCACTACTGTCCCAAAATATTCTGTTATATCAGCAAATGTCTTTCATGGTGATCTTCAAATGGGATGCTAGGTGTTATCCAGGAATGGTCAGCAAATGAGGAAAACATCATTGCCAAATGTATTTCAGATTTAACCACAAGTTAACAAGAGAACTTTACTTACCTGCATTTGTATTTTAAATCTTACAAAGCCAAGTCATTACAAAATATTCCTCTATTTCCTATTACTTTCCTCTTTTCCCACCATCATGTTTGTCCTTCATTAGGGTTTATTCATTCCTCACTGCGACTTTGCCCTTGATTATGCCCCACTAGTCATGCTACAACCTTCCTTCACACACATCATTTCTCCCACCTCCCTTTCCCCATATCCCCACCACCAAACACCAGAACCATGGGTCCTCTTCTTTTCATGGCTGAATAATTTATCCTGCCTATTTTATCTAGATAGATATGCAGAAACATCGACGAGTGAAAAAAGCAGCAAAGCCAAATAAAACAATAAAGAAAATCAAAACCAACATAACAATAGCAATGACAAAAACAAAAACAAAATAACAATGACAAAAAGAGAGCCATGGAAACAAATGGAAAAGCTTATAAATAGTTAAAGGTCTATTTGTTGCCCTTTATAAATGTTATTCTGTCGAGTCTGGTGGGGTGCCACGCTCTGTCTCCAGAATCTATGTTTGGTATTCTGTGGGAATTTCTTCACTCTGCTCCCTCTGCTGCTCTGCTACAGCCCTCAGTTCTTTGCCCCTGGGTGATGGAGACAGACTATGCACTATTCCTGCACTGTGTCTCCAGTGCTGATGCCCGCAACACCATGGTTCAGTGAGGTACATAGTGTCCAGTGGTCTGGGGGGCCCTACAGTCCTTCTCTGAGCAGAAACATTGTCATTGGGCCTTGGTAGACCAGTGTATCTGTTCCTCCCTCTCCATCTCTCTACACTTCTCCCATGTTCTGACATGCCCCTCTCCCAGAGTTGTAGCTCCAGTGCTGTCCTCCGAAGTGCATTCTTCTAAGGGGGAGGGGGTTGTCCACATGGTTGGATTGGAGCTGGCCTTGCAGATCTCTCTATGGGTTCCTGGTACATGCTGACTTGGGGCATCAGGTTGAAGCCTGGTATCTCTCCCTTTTCTGTGAGATATAAAGAATACCCTCTCCTAGGGTGGGTTAGTACCCTGCTCTACCCCTTTCCATGAATCTTTTTCCTCTGTATTTCCCACTCTTACTTGTATGTATGTATCCCGGGACTGGTTTTGACCCATGCCATAGAAATGTGTTAGACTTCGCTGTATGTATGTATGTACCACCGTGTTTTTTTTTGGTTCTATTCATCTGTTGATGGAAATTTGGGTCATTTCCAACTCTTTGCAATTTAAACTGTGCTGTAAGGAACATTATAGCACAGGTGCCTGGCCATGGTTTGTTTCTTGCTTCTTATGGGTAGATGCCCAATAGGGGGGGTTGCTGGGTCACATGATAATTCAATCTCCATCTGATTTAAATATAACCATATAGATATAAAATAGAAAAATAATAATCTATAACATATCAAGGGTTCATGAAGGAGGGCTGGAGAGGAAGAGAGGGGAAGAATCGGGGAGCTGAGATCAGGGCCCTCAAGTGGGTAGAGGATGCTTTGAAAATGATGATGGTGGCATATGTGCACATGTGCTTGACACAATGGGTGAATGTATGGATTGTGATAAAATATGTAACAGCCAGCAATAAAAGTATATTTTAAAATATATTGAAAGCATTTAGATAAATATTAAATTGGCTGTGGCATAAGAACAAACATTTAATTTAAGACTCTTTGAATCAAACAAGAATGTTTTTCCAATGAGAAACTGTAGCACCGAAGAAAAATCCCTGACTTGCTAATGTGGATAATAGAGCGTAGGCAGAAATTGTGCCAAACAGAAAGACAGATTAAATACCCAATGAGTCAGTCAAAGTCAAAGAAAAAAGGGGGGGGGGACAAGGAAATATGATGGCCCTTTTCATGGAATATGCTTATAGTCAGAATTTAAACCAATAAGAGAAAATAGTGGACAAATGTTTAGAGCTTTTATGAAAAAAAGGTAGGGGTTCAGCTTGGACTACCCATTGTATCCAAGATACATAGGCAGAACTATGTTCCCTCAAAGAATAAACTTAAATTCTCTGCATCTTAATATTTATAATGCAATAGGTGAATCTGATAAAATAATCATCACCTACATAATATATAAATTAATATAATACATTATAAGAAATCATCATTAAATATAATAAACAATATATTTTATTATATATCAATAATAGAATGAACACAATATAGTATATAAATATAATAAAGCAATCCTCAATAAAATGATCACAATAATCAAAGGGTTGTTATGAAGTGATGTTAAATAAATATAATTCATCAGAGAGAAGGGAAAGGGAAGTGAGAACAAGTTTCCAGAATTCAGATGTGATAAACTCTTGCTATTTGTCCTTTATTTGGGTTCAGTAAGATTCCTTTATAAATGAGTTCACTGAGTTTTGGCTCTTCACCATCCAGTGGTGCTGCGCAGGTGCCCTTGTAGGTGAAGCAGGTACTTCCTTAAGGATACAGCCTGCGGTACCCTAGAGCAATTCTCTGATTTATACAGTCTCTATGAGTCAGAATCAACTCCAGGATATTGATCTTTATTTTATTTCAGACAGGATAGGACCTGGTACTTAAATAAAATACTACAGTAACAACATGTCTCCAACTGCTACCCTTCTCACTCTTTGATAAGAATTTTGAAACTTCTTCACATCTTATTTGTAACTGTTCTGTGAAGATGCCTAAGCCTTCATATTCAAGATGAGGAACAGGGTTATGTAAATTAGAGAGTAATAACATCATTTCAAGTTGAAAAAGAAAAGTGTGAGGGAATGAGAAATTGATCTTTCACTTCTGTATATATAATTTGAAGGTCTGAGTGGTCGCTAATTGCTTAGAACACTGATGACCAAATTTTTCATTCTGACTCAGGAGTTTTAAATGACAGGACAGTGGTTATGGTCTGATTATTGAAGCATAAATTCAGTGTGAGGACTTCTTCTGTGTCTAAGAAGAAAACGAAGCCTAGTTTTGTTTGACTTGATTTTAGATCATTGAAAATAGAGCTTAACATGATCACTAATGATTACAGAATGTGTTGAGCTAGAAGAGACAGATATAAGGTATATAATACTATTGATTTATAGCATGTCCTACAGTAACTGATAGCTTATGTGAGAAAATGCCCAGATATCCATTTATTCCAGCTGTGGCCCTAAATTTTAAACATCAGTATAGACAATAATATTTTGTGTGCTTAGGATGTTTCATAGGCTGGTTGTACTATGTTGTTATGTATCCACTCAATGAAACAATCTTGCAGAGGTCCAGCATAGATCATGTTGATTTGTGGAGACTTTTGTAGAATTCACTGAACAGCAACAGCAGCAGCAAATTCACTTCACTTCATAAGTAAAATTAGTTTAGGCCTGTTTCAAACTAAAGCTTGATCAAAATACTGGCATGTAATTTAGACAGTTAATACAAATAAAATAGTAAAAATCAAAATGGTACATTTTTTAGTTTAGTGTACCCAAGTAGAAACAACTTTGCTGTACTATATATCAGTCTACCATGCTTTAAACACATTATCTTTCTTTTTTAAAAATTGAAGGTTTGTCACAGCCCTGTGTCAAATAATTGGTTATCCTCACAATACTTCACAATTAATCTTAATGCTATCTTATATCTAGTAAACTATGGTCTATCAAATAGTGTAAGAATAATATTTGTGTGCACTAGGAAACAAAATATGAATGACTATAGTTACATTTGTTTTATTATCATGATCTGGAAGCAAATTTCCATCATCTCCACACATGCCTATAACCTTGGCGACATTTCCAATGCATGCTTATATCCTTGGTTGCAAGGGTCTAGTGAGATCTGTTTAGAGAACTTTCTTTGCTGGTAAGGAGGAAATGCTAAAATTAAACAGATTGTTGAAGAAACAAAATAATAGAGAATCATGGACCCTTTATGAGAATTCATCAAAGGATGACAGCAAAATAAAATGTTGCTAAAGCTTAGACACAAATGATTCAGACTCTGATAGGGAGAAAATTCTGATTGGTCAGATACTTATAAAATGATGCTTTTATGACACAAGACAACGAGGAGGTCAGGTTGTTGACACAAGACAACAGAGCAAGGTCCTGGGAGAATTGATAAGTTGCCGAAAGTAAAGCTGATAATCTTCTCTCCAAATCTTCAGCAATCTCATAATTCTAAAAAGTGGAAAAATTAAAATTTAGGGATGCCTAAATTTGACTTGTAAAAAGCAAAACATATTAAAAAACCTATTCCCGATTTTCTGCAGGACTTATGTATAATAGACATTGATTCTGCTGAGTTCCTCTGTGTCACCATTTCCTAATAAATGCTCTTTTCTCATACAAGAAAAATGTCTCCTATGTAAAGTCCTAATTCCTGTGTGCTTCTTGAGACCACACATGATCACCAAATAGTATCCCTCACAAGATGTTATCTGTCGTAAATCATTTCTTGATTCAAATGCCAACTGCAATTTTTCTCATAGAGAAGACATCATGCCTTTTTTTAATGCAAAAAGAACAAAATAAATTGAATACATATGTTTAGACTAATAAGACAACAAAATATTGCCTCTTAATAGGTGTTTTAAAAATGTGTGCCAGTTTATATGCTATTGAAATAAAATAGAAATTCAATATTAATATCACTTCCAGTTGGATTTTGAAATATATTTTGGGGGGCGGCCATCACTGCCCTCTGGTGGTCGTGGGACCTACCCAGCCTTGCTCCCAGAGAGGTGCTGCTGGATTTGAACCACCAAGCCAGAGGGCCGCAGTCCCACACTCAACCACTATGCTACCAGGGCTCAACCTGCAATGTTTTTTTTTTTTTTATATATATGATGAAGACATACCAATCAGAAAAGAGAAACAAATGACTTCTTAAATATAAGCAAGAACTTCATTTGTCTAAGAAAGGTAGGCTTTTTTCTCATGTAAATGACTTAGATTAGAGATTTAAAACATATCTCGGCTACATACATACTCAGAAACACACAGATATGAATTCACAATCAGACAAATCACATGCTTTATGAGCATAATCCCTTGCTTATCTTATATACTAATTTTTCTTAATACATATATGTGGTAGTTATATAATCACTTGTCAATTTGAGGATGAAGAATGAAGAGGTGGGATCTAGTTTGTCAATCATGTCATAGTCAATAGGCCTCTGTGTGGCATGGTTTTCTCCTGAGAATTCTAGGAACTCCTTTATTTTCTCCTTGGAAGCAAGAGACAAATCTCTCTATCTCTGTCAACTCTGTACAAGACATCCGTGAGGAGAAGTCACATGAACCCACCCTGATACAGCTCTGGAAGCTGAACAAGCCATGTGGAGCCCCCTGACAGCGTTGAGATGCTTATGTCACTGGATCCATAAGACTTTCTACCCACTGGCCTCTGATCATCCTGCATTCGGCATCATTGCATGTGTTTCATGAGTCTGAAAGGTCTTTTTATATTGGTATTGTACATATAAGCTAATATCAGACTTATGGACTTGGACTGGATTGGGTTGGGATGCTTTCTTAATGGATAATTTCCCTTAATGTCAAACTCTCTCTTGTGTACATATGTGTGTTCATGAATTTGTTTCTCTAGTCTACCCAGACTAACACAATATAGTACATAAAAAAATGATCACTTTTGAAGTGATGCTGTAAGAACAAATTGAAATAAAAAGGCTTTATTTGCCCTCTGAAAATAGAGACACCCCTCATTTTTTCCCAAATTTGAGTTATGTAACTTCTAATACAAATTATTTTGGTGTATTTTTAAACTATGTAAATCTAGATTGCTACCTTAAGGACCTGGCAGGCATCTCTTTAAAATATAACTTCAGGTAATCCTATCAAAAATTTCAGTATCCTGGGAGAATATTAACATAACCTCAGGTGGCCTCAAATTGCAAATGCTCTCTCACCAATAAAAATGCTAGAAAATTAGCAATTTTATCTTAAAAGCATAAATGCAATGGGTTGTATCCACTCAGATACATGTATAAAGGGTAAGATTTATTTCTTTGTAATTTCTTTAGCTGATTTTTATATTGCATCAATTTCTAGTCTAATAACTTATTCAACAAGAAAACGTTGTCCTTCTTGTCCTGTGGAGAGGGCTTCTGTGTTGAGATTATGAAATCATGTCATATATTCCTTGTCAAACAGAAATCATAACTCTAATAATAAAAATTATTGATCTTCTAATTTTCTTCTTTTAAAAATACTATCTTTAAATAACTTTAAGCAGAGAATATTTTATAATTACCCTTCCCCAAATACATGTCATTTATCCATAGTATTTTTTGAGTACCAGGCATCATTTGAAGAAGATAAGTCCAAGGTGAAATGAGAATGCAGTTACTATCCCTACCACTTACCCTGTGTGTCACAAAGTCACATTCTGAGAAAACTGCTGCAAAACTGCTGTGTGTCAGATCACTCAACTGATTTTTTCATGCAATTAATTGAGTGCTTGTACAAGAAGTACTTGTACAAGTTTGGAAGAAGGAGCAACACATAATGTTGAAGAAGACGTCTTCATATTGTCTTAATGATCTCTGTCTAAGGAAAATTTGACTTTAATTTCTTCAAGTTTAATATGGTGTCTGACAGTGTGGCAGTTACATAATCTGTTGTGAACTTGAGACTAGTAAGAGTGAAGGGGTGGTGCTTAGCTTGTCCATCAGGTCACAGCTTCATTACCTTCTTTAGCGGTACTAAGGAGATTGTGGAGACCCCTGCCAGAACTGATATGCTTCCACTGACATTGGATCCACAAAACTTTCCACCCACTGACTTGTGATCTTCCTGAACTCGACATCACTGCATGCATTGTGTGAATCTGAAGAGGAGTTTACAGACTGGTATTGTACATATAGACAAATGTTGGACTTCTGGACTTGAACTGGACTGGGCTGGGATGTTTTCTTAATACACACTAACTCTTTGATATAAAGCTCTTTCTTTAGTTTCTCTAGTTAACCCAGACCAACACACACAGAGTGAATTTTGATCAAATGAACAAATGTTGCCCATCCCATCAATTTATGTACACATTGCTAAATATGTGAACAGCATTGAATAAACTATTATATTTATAGAGAAATAGTAAACACAAGTGCTTATTTAAATTCTATTAAAATCTTTATTAAGTAAGAATGTCTTGAATTTTATATAACTCACATTTAATAATGTACCTGGCTAGGATACTTAGGAGCAAATTTAGTTTATGGTTCTGAGAAAAGTAAGTAAGACATTAAAAATAATTTTTGAAACACCAAACATTTTCACAAGAAAATTTTAAAATGGAATATATTAAATAAGAATATGGGTGTCATAGAAATATTCTAAGAAAGAATCTATCTAGGAAGTTATTAAACAATTATGTAAAATGGAATTTGTTTTACCCATATTAAATGTGTGCCATTTTCATATTCTCAGACATTCTCTGAATCCTGGCAGGTTTATTTCAAGTTATTAAGTGTTAGAAAAGTGTCCATGACCAACATGAGAAAACAGTCTCTTCATGCTTTTCAATGCTCAAAACATATTCAAATATAAAAATCCAATAATTTAATTGCAATAACAAACTCAGTGATGTGTGTTTATCTTGCTTTTACACACAGGGATTTACTAGAAATCACCTTATGGAAAAGTAGTTCTATGTGCTAAAGGCCAAACTCAATGGAGCACTACACATAAAAGTTATTAAAATCAAATGGTTCTTTTTAAACTTAAAGTTTAAACCCAGAGAGCTCGATAATCCTAAGGAAATTACAGGAAATGTCCTTCTGGGAAATATACTACTGCATTTTTGGAAAATTATCTAAGTGATAGGACACTGGTCTTGAACAAAAGAAAACCCCACTTTTAGGATTGAATAATATTTGTGTGAATTGGAATACCACAAATAAACTTAATTAAAATTCATTTTAAAGGGATTACATGATGTACTTAATTAAAATGAGATAGATTTTCTGATATTTTATATATTATTATCATATTTTTAAATAAAATTACTATGACTTGATTGGAGATTTTGTACAGCTGATCAAAAGTTTCATGCTCAACAATTCAAACACATTTTATTTCATCTAGTACATTACAAATCACTTCAATGTTTCATTACTTATCATACCCCTTCTTTGTTTCTTGTTTTCATTTCTGTTTCTTTCTTATTTCTTCGAACTTTGTCCTTGGTTAAATTATGTCCCTTTGACCTTACTTGGTTAATTCTTCAAAGACAAATATATCTAACTAATTTTACTACTTCGTTTATAGACTTGCGTATTTTTTGGTTGAAAATTGAGCTATGGAGGAGAGTTCAGTCCTGGAATTGAAGATTAACTATGTTATGCTTTGTTCTCTAAAGAGGCAAAGCACTGATATATGTAAATATATGCATATTTATAATTTACATGTGCCCCCGTACATTAGAAATATGTGTCTATTTATTATGTATACATTGTCTCGCACAATTGCAGAAGCAGTCAAGTCTGTGGGTTCAAGTCTGTGAGTCAGAGTTAAGATGAAGCCTTTGCAGTTATGTGTGCAGCTGCCTCAGTCAACAAACCACCAAGCAGGAAGACCACCGGCCCGTGGGAGCAGAGGCCAATGTGTCTTATATCAGAAAGCCAGGCTTGTGGCCCCGGAGTTGGAGGAACCCTAGGGCACCAGTCACTGTGGCTGGTATTGACACCTCGCGGAGCCCGCGGGTTGATGATTCCGATACAAGATCTGGGACAGCAAGAAGTGGGCTAGATGAACTGCAGTGTCAAATGATGGGAAGAGTAGGTAATCCCCCTGAGGAAACGTGTGTTCACTGTATCATTGCTGTGTCCAGATGAAGAAGACAGAAGAAAAAAAAGGATGAGCCTGAGCCAAACCATGCTCTTGGCAATTGCCATATGGGCATGCGAAATTTGGAGTTTGTATAGGGAGGAGAGCAGAAAAATCGATAAATTTGAATTATATTACTGCTGAAAAATATTGAAAGTATCATCAACTGCCCAAAGAGCAAACATCTGTTTTGGAAGGTTTTTGACTAGACTAGTCCTTAAAAGCAAGGAGATCAAACTTTGTCTGCTGTATTTTGGATGAGTTATCAGGAGAGACCAGGCCAGGCAAAGGACATCTTGCTTGATAAAGTGGATTGACAACACATGCGAGGAGCACTCTAAGCAGGCTGGATTTACACTGTGATTACAACCATGGGCTCAAACATAAGCATGCTTGGGAGGATGTTCTAGGACCAGGCTACATTTTGTTCTGTTGTACAAAGGGTTCCTGTGAGTCTGTACAGATGTAATGCACCTAACAACAACAACTCAAATGCCTTCTCCCCTTTCTGCCTGCTGACAAGTGACCCCATCATGGAGTTGATGGTACATTGCTAGATTCTGTCACAGGAGAACCCGGAATCAGCCACACTGACAAAAAGCTGAACTATAAGAGTAGCTAGGAATTTTGGTGGCATCATGGTTAAGCCTCCGTTTGAACCCACCAGCCTCCCTGATGAAGGAAAGACAGGACTTTCTACTCTCTTTAACAGCTAGAGTCTCAAAAACTAACAGGGGCAGTTCTACCCTAGCCTGTAAAGTCAGTAAGAATTGGTACCTATTCAATGGCAGTGAATATTTGTTTATTTATCTACTCCAGTGATCAAGGGTCACAGTCTTGGGGATTAGATGAGTCCAACTAGTAAATATACTTTATGATTTGGAGTTCTGATCCACAGCTTATTCTCATTCTTTCCAGTGCCATCTAGAGTGTTCTTTTTCACAGAAGTTGGCTGTGGTAGCTGGGCACCATCTAGCTCTTCTGGTCTCAGGATTATAGAGATCACTAACAGTCTATTCGTCATTGGGACTAAAGGCTTCCTTGTGACTTTTGATTTCCATCACTCCTATTCCTCTGGTAATTTTACCTTTGATGGTTGCTCACAAGTTTTTAAGACACCCCCCTCCCACCTTAAGTTCACTTCTCACAAAAATGTGATGTGAGAAGATTTTTTTCTCACTGTTATGTTTTGCCCATGACCTTGGAATACCAAAAGTGTATGGTTCTGAGTTCCCAGATCTAGTGGCCTATGCTCTGGAGGTATTTGGTTATGTCTAATAATGTTATACAACTATGCCCTATCCCCTCCATGCTCCATCTCATTATTTGCAATGCTTGCAACAAAAGTAAATACACATATACAAATACCCTCTATCAAAACTATATCTATGTCTACGTATCTTCCTACCCTCTCTGCTAAACGTGTTCAGCCTGGGGGTAAGAGAGAAGTGACTGGCTAGAGAACAGGCTTTGGGTAACTTGGTGAAGCTGAAGGAAAAGCCAATATGCACGAATGGGGAAGTAGCAAAACAATAACAACAACAACAACAACAACAAAAAGATGGAGCCAAGAGTAGACACTGGGAGGTGTGTAAGGCATCAGAGGGAAATACTCTTCTATGTACAATCCTTCTATAAGTGTGATCTAGGAGGAGATGCCAGGGTAGACATGTCAACTTTTAACATAACACAATTCTCAGTATTAATTACAAATATAATTTAGTCTCTTATAATAATTGGAATAGTATAGTGTTTTATCCATATAAGTTCTCAAGGAATGTATAGCCTTTATAGCTTCTATAATTAATTTTCTATAAGTTCATGCCTTTAGTAATTAATAGTGAATAGAGAGCTACAGAAGGTATAATTTAACATGACAGTTCATATTTAAAATGGAATATTATATATAAATATATTTTCATACATGTTGTTGACATTTTCCTTTTCAGAGCATTACATTTTGAATTGTCCTGAAATATTTTTAAAATATAATGACATACTATGCCAGGAGTACTCCACAATCAACACAACAATGATATTCAAAACTTAAATAGTATTATACACTAATTGAAATAAATCAAAAGTAGTCATGAGACAGATAATAAATTTTCTTCCAATTAACTATAGTATCAAACAGAAAGTCATACACTCCAAAATGTATTAATGAACTAAAATAATGTACTTGAATATGTACTAAATTCACAATATCCTAAGCTATGACAATTATCCAAATAATACCCAAACCAAAAATTCCACCGTGGCAAGTCAATTATGATGCCTAGTGACCCAAAAGGTTAATGTAAAAGGTAAACCTCATAGAAGCAGATGGCTACATATTTCTTACATGGAGTTGCTTGTAAGTTCAAACTGGATTTGGGGGGGTTAACGCTTCTGTTTAACTCTTGTGTCAGGGTTCAGCAATCCAAATAATATTCATAGGTATATCATTGGCTTTACTCAATTTAAAAATTAGAATATTTCATATTAAATGTTGGCAACCAATTTATATATATTAATTCTCAAGAATTTAGAGGGAGCATCAAAAATTATTATAAACATTTTTGCTCTCCCCTACCCACTGTCTTCCTTCCTTCTTCTCCCCTGCAGGTGCTTCTTGTGCGCTCAGCCTGCATGATGCGGACCTGCTCCCGCTTTTGTGAAGTAGTAGCTGAGGAGGCTGCAGAGCTCCTTGTGGTCTGAGAGCTGCCCCAGAAAGGAGTCAGGAGTGAGAACAAAGACCCTGTGAATTTGAAAGGTGGATGAGCAGGATAGTTCTCTGGTGCGGTTGAGGATTAAGAGGCATATGCCAGATAGTAAACTGAAAGCCTATTGTGAACGACAGTTTGTCTATGAGGCAAATCAGATTCTGATTTGATTGACAGCCAATCAATGAAACAGACAGCCCTGCACCATTGCCAAAGGAGAATAAAGATACAGCAGATATGTCCCAGCATCAAATAGGAGGCATCTTCTTAAAGGGAGCCTACTCCTTTCCTGCAGGCCAATTCCTACAGACCAAGGATCCGCTCTCAATTAGAAAACCAACTTTATGGCCTACCACATCCAGGCTATTCCAGTGTCGTTTTCTCTATTCTTTTATTTACCTTTACCCATTCCTTTTTGGACACCAAGTAACTGGTGAATGTGCACAAGCATACTGCATTTTCTTCCTTTGTTTAACTTATTTTATTCTTACTAAATGACCAATGGTATGCCTTGATCGCTGTCAAGTAGAAATGGATGGGGAAAACACAGGTACTCCATGGCAGGCTTACTCAACTCCTCTCTTTATAGTCCACTAAGTTATTTTGTTCTCACTGTTTAACAGCAAAAATAAAAAAGAAATTAAAAATTCTTGACTATCTTGTTTGATTGGAGAATGTTAATATTTTTCATTTATAAAACCAAGGACAATTTTGTAACTCTTTTTGCCTGTAGCTATTACAAATTGGGCTATGTCTTTAAGTAGTGGTAAATTTCTCTCAAAGAGTTTTCCTTCAAGTCAAATATCTTGATAGAAAAACTTGTTTACATTATTTTAAAAGCAATATTATTTCAAAATATCCCTATCAGCTAGTGTTTCTCATAGAAACACTAATAATTATAAATTAACTACATATTTTAGTAAAATATTATTTACAAAATTTAATCAATTATAAATATATATAATTATGTTTATATAATCTCATTATATATGATAAATGAAAGATATACAATCATGTACAGATTTATTAATAATATACTAATTCAACTTCATTAGAACATATATGTAATAGGAATTCTATTTCTGGGAAATAGATTTTAAAAATAGAATATGAACAATTCTTTTGAAATAAATCACCAACTTAGACAAAACATTCACAAAGGTAACTAATTAAAAAAGAAACACTCTAAAAGTATAATATAAAATCAAGAATAAAATATGATTGAAAACATAGGAATTATAGAATGCTAGATACAATTTTACTAAAGTAAGTTTGAAAATGGTTACTTTTTGTGGGTGAGTTATAAGTCATTGACTTGGTGATTGTTGATATTGTTGTTGCGGCCTCAGGCCAGGTCTCCTCACAGGGATCTTATGCACAACAGCTGAAACCTTGTCTGGGGTTGCTATGTTTGGGTCCACTGTTGCAGCTACTGTGTCAGCCCCATCTTGTATAGGATCTTCCTACTTTCTGTGACCTCCTCACCATATCAAACATGATGCGCTTTTCCAGGAATTGGTCTTTCCTGATAACATGACCCAGAAATGTGAAATCAAGTCTTGCCATTCTGGGCCTTTACGGAGCCTTCCGGCTCTAAATTTCCAAGAAAGATGTGTTTGTTCTTTTGGCAGCCCATGGTACTTTCAGTATTCTTCACCAGCACCGATTCTTCTGTGATCTTCCTTATTCAAGGTCCCGCTTTCACTCGAATATGAAGCATACACATTTCAAAGAGAAGGAGCATTTGTGTACCTAATTTGCCCACTACCACATGCCCTTTGACCTCTTGCCTCTGCTTCCAAGAGGACTGATTGCGGATGGAAGCATGACAAAACTCTCCACAGCGCAAACCCTTCCTCCACATGCCATGATGTCACTTACCTACCGGTCCAGCTTTGTGGGTTGGGGTCTTCTTTACGCGGAGTGGTATTCCACGAAGAAGACCACAATACTTGATCTTCATCAGCAAAAGCTTCAAGTACTCTTCACTGTCAGCAACAAAGTGGTGTCATCTGCATACTGCAATATGATAATCAGCCCTCCTCCAATTGTGATGCCACTTTCTTCTTTATATAATCAAGCTTCTCTGATGACTTGTTCAGCATATCAGTTGAATAAGTATGGTGAGATGTTACAACCCTCATACACAAATCTCTTTATTTTAAGCCAAGTTAATTTTGTTCTCTCACCCTGGATTCATGAGATATAATAAATTAGAGGTATAAAAATTACTTTCAAACTTTACATCACAAATAATTCCCACATTGCACATTCTGCATTAAACATTTATGTACATATAAAAACTTAAGTTTGGCATTATTAGGTTTTCACCTCTTTCTAACCTTTGAAAATGCAATAAGCAAAGAAAAACATTGAAGAAGATTTGAAAGTTTGATTTTACTAGAAAGAGGATAGGAGGATAAATTCTAGCAGATATAGGAAAATATTATAAATCTAAAATTATTATTATAAAAGTTTAATAATTGTGCCCTAGTTTAAATGTTTTGTAAAGCAGAGAATCCCTATACTACATCACATTCTGATTAATAATTCTAAAATTAATATGGGCCTATAAAAATATCTTTGTCTACATTGCATGAAAAATATTTTAAAAATGGGTTTTAACTGTAAAAATGCTAATGTAAACTATAATTGAATGTTTTTTATCTCATAGAGTGGGGAAGGATTTCCTATTGTCATAATGAAACTGAAACAATTCATCATGTGTGACAAATTTATATACACACATGTACCCTGACCTTCCTATACAAGGGTGCACCCCCAAAAAAAAGGAATAAAAAAGTTCCACTGAGCAGAGCTTTCATAGTATGAATTTTTCCTGCTAGGCAAGCATCAACAACTCACTTTGAGTTAAAGGACACAGTGGCTTTACTTGGGAAGGCTCTCTCTGGTTACAGTAATATTTTTCATAAAAGCTGTTTCACATGAAGCTCATTTTTGGTGATGGCAAATTTAAGAGAACAGCATGTGACTGTGAAATTTTGTTTCCCGCACAGGAAAAATGTCACAGAAACTTATGCTGAACATAGCTTACAAGTCCAGCTCTATAGAAAACACTCAAGGGTACAAATTGCAGTTTAAAAAAGGTGAAATGTTGATTGATGACAAACTTCATTCTGGACTCTGACAACTTTCTGAAGGGATGACCCTATTGACTCGTACTTGTTGGAGTTTGTTCTACTTGGTCATGCTGCTAATCAAGCTTTTAGCTTAGAAGTTCTCAATAAATTGCACAACACTGTGAGACAAAAAAAAAAAAAAAACAACCCTGATTAGTGGCATGTGGGGTACTGGTTTTGCCACAACAATGCACCTGTTCACACAGCCATCTCAGTGTGCAGTTTGGGGCAAAAGACACCATGCCTCTCTGGCCACACCTTACTCCCCTGATCTTGCTCTGCACAACTTCTCTTTGTTTCCACCTATACAGAAGGACATGAAAGGACAGTGATTTGATAGCGTAGAAAAAATGAAAGGGGAGAAAAACATGTGGGGGTGCTGTCAGCCATCCATACAGATACATTTGAAAAATATTTCCAAGAATGGAGTCACAGATTTGACAAACATATTAAGCAGCCACCTATGAAACTCATAGAAAATGATAAGAGATGTATCTATTGAGATGACTGAAGATATAGTCTTTGTCAAATCGATGGGGAGATGATTGTCATATTAGGATAAAAACCTCTGAAGGTAGCATTTGACTACAATTTTGTTGTTTACAGTTGTAAGCTTCTTTGATGCTATAAATGATATAAAAAATCAGGCAACTGTTAACCAAAATGTGATGTTTTAACCCATCTAGTGTCCCTATAGGAGAAAGAGTAAAAATTCATTTACTTATATATGACAGTCTAGAAAAAACTATGAGGTAATTGTACTATTTCAAGTAGGATTATTAGTCAAAACTCACTTTATGACACTCGCAACTGCACAAGTGCGATTCTTAGATACCAAAAAAATTGACATGAAGGTTAATAATATGCATCAACCCACTGGTCCTGAGGAAGATCAGAATTGCCAAACTCCTTTTATTAACATTATAGACAAGAAAACACCTTGTGGAAGGTCTAGTCTGTAACACAGAATCATCCCAAATTGATATCTACCCTGTGGCAAAACAGCAAATAAATGAGTGATGTTATGTCACTTTTGAGAGGAAGATTTAATTACAGAGGCCTCTGGATGGAACCTTGCAATGATTCTCTTATAGTTAGTGAAATCCACGATGCACCTGCACTTTGTTGATCTTCAACATGCTTTTTAAAGTATGTAACTATATTACTTAGAATACAGCATATTTTATCTCAAATACTGCTATGTTAAACTGTTGTGCTGTGGTTTGGAGATACATATTTAACATAAGTGATGATTGAGAAATATTGCTTTGAAGAAAACATTTCATGTCTTTATACTGAAACCAGATATTCTGAGAAAATGTTAACTGGCCTGAATTCTGTGGGGTATACACTTAGTCCCATGTAGGATGACATTTCAAATGCTCCTGTAATTTCCATTATTATCATCAATAGTATTTCAATAACCATGTTTGAGGGTAGTTTTGAAAGTATCACAGATTTTTTTTTCCTCAGAGAGAATTCACTATATCTGTTCATAAAATAATAACTCAGCTTAAAAAAAGTCTGAATTTCTTTCCTAAAGCTCATGTAATGAGAGGTCCTGTGGAGGCTGGCAGGAAAACTGGCCAATTTCAAATTCACACGTCTTTTCTACCATGTAAAAGTAAGATTGGAATTTACCTTTTAGAGCTAACAGCTTCTCTATCTTGGAAGAATTACTTTACCAGTTCATTTAATCAAGTATATTAAAGTGAATACCCACTTTGTCTATAGAAAAGATTCTAGGGGTTTAAAAGTAAATCAAATCCAGAATATTTAAATGAACATGTTAAATGTTATGTATAGTAATGAAATTATGTGCCAAATTATCACAAGATTAACATTACTCAGAATAACATGTCATGTCATTGTTAATTTATATTTGAACTGTCCTATACCTGAAAAATTAGGGCTGGGGGAAATTAGTTGTATTAACAGTATGATGAGAGTCTATGTTAGGAGGGTGTTTCAGGCTGATTTTTTCCAAAATAGGGAGAATGACTGCAAAGTTAACAGAATTGTGATCATAGTTGTACAAATGATGTTTCATAAAGCCTCACCCATACTTTTGAAAATTATACTCTTACTATTATAGTTTTCCACTGTAGGTCAAGGGGTCATATATTTATTTTAAGCAGAGGGCTAGTTATGTATTGGAAAGGAGGGGTATTTTCTGTCTGTCAACTTTGGTAGAATTTAGATAGGCACATATATATATATATATATATATATATATATAATAGATATACATAAATATATACCATGCTTCTAGAATTTCATTTTATCAATAGTATTTTAAATTCTATACCATTGGCTAAGTTAGTAATCCTATCCAGAAAATTGTCTTATGTGACAGGAGAATAATTAATAATGTTCTGTATTAGAAAGGTGTGGTGAAGCAACTAGATCGTGCCTGGCTATCAGAAAGAATAGCATTTGGGATCTTATAGTCTTCTCTTGAAACAAGTGACCATCTAAGTGAGGCATTCACATCAATCTTGTGTGATCCAAAGATTTTAAATAATAAAATCCAAATTCACAGGTGGTTAGATCCAGCTTGCAGAAGTTTAGGGATGATAGTGGAAGCCCCAAAATCAATCTGCAGTCTCCCCGCATGGATTAAGCCTCTGGTGAATCCCCTCTGATCATAGCCCTGGGATGTGAATAGCTTTGCTAACAGACCGAGAGCATTCTAAAATTGATTGTGGAAGATGTACTTAGGTTAAAATTTTAAACTTTGTCATTTGATCTCCTCTTTGAACCATGCTAGAATTGTTTTAGTTTTTAATATTTTCTGTGTTCTTTTTTGATGGAAGTTTTTCTATGCTTTGTTTAGTCATTGGTTTTTTTCTTGTTTTGTTTTGCTTTGTTTTTTGGTATGTTTGATTCTTGTCTGTATTTAGTATGGTTTTCTGTACATGAAACCCAGAATTGATAGGTTTATAGAGAACAGTAGCTGGATTAATAATTGCCAAAGACATGACAAGGAATGAGTGAGGGCAATTGGCAGCTGACAATGAATTCAACAAGAAAATGTTCTGAACTTTATATGTGGTAATAATTGGAGAAGTCTTCTTAATACGATTAAAGGGTTATATTGTATGATAAGTGAATTATATTCCAATAAATGTGTTTAAGATAAATTCATTTAATTTTAAGAAGAAATTTGATAACCACTGGATTTATCCATGTGTTATCATTTTTCTTAACACTCATTTTCCTCAGCAATATTTTTACAATAGAGTCATTTAGGTTAAAACACTACATATTCAATTTCAGAATCAAGACCTCATAACCCTGAATTTATGTGAGAAAAATTACATAACATTTCTCACAAGTGGTAAAATAATACTTTATTACAAACAGATATTTAGAAGATTGCTAAAATACAGTTCTAAAACTATATAGGACTCATTCAATTGACACCTCCTTCAGAGTTCTATTTTTGAATATTCTATATTAAAGGCTCTACAATTTGCACAGTAGCCACATAGCTCTAAATTAATAGTTATTGTAATGTGCCTCCAGAGTCACATTATTCACACATAGCTATTTTAGAATATGTAAAGTAATGATTAATATTGATAATGAAAAAAGAATCCTGTATTATAGTCTTACATATTAAGTATCACTAATAGATGCACAAAATTAATATTCAATGAAAGTAAAAAATATATGCCAATGCATGTTTTGACGAAGAAAGAAAGCAATTTCATATTTTAAAACAATATACTTCCTAAGAGTCTGCTTTTAAGAACAAGAATAAGAGGTTCAAATCCAGCAGCAAGGCTGGACCGCCTACTCCCACCACCAGAGGGCAGTGATGCCCAAAAAACAAAACAAAACAAAAAAGAACAAGAATGAATCTCTTTTAATAAGATATTTAATTATGGATTAAAGCATAGCAAAAGGGAGTGCGTGGTTCTAAGGGAGCCCTCTCCAGAGTGAGTATTGTAAGCAGTAATGACACAAATTATAATAATATTGATGGAAATGCGCCTGGATTCCATTCTGCAGAGTGCCATCTTTGGGGTAATAGATCATCTAAGCACCTTTTTTTGATGATGCATTACTCAAATGCATCATCATCCAGATCAGTGCTTCTAATGATTTATAAGTCTACTAAATCATTCAAGTGAGGCAGAACAATGATATAGTTTTCAAAGGTAGTTCCAGATGTAAAATAAGGATTCGGGGGCAAATTTCAGAGATCTAAAATGCAAATTCAAGCAAAACAGAGGACAGTATGCTGAAAATCTGTTCACTTATTTTTAAGAAAAGGTGCATTATTTTTCAATGTTTACTGCCTTTCAGTAGCAATTAATAATTAATGCATTCTTAGTTCCATCACTATTTTTTGCCAGTCAGGAAATACAGGATTACGCTTTAGTGACTGAATACTTAAATGAATAATAACAAACTTGATGGATTATTTTATTTTTAAATTAAATTAAATGAAACAAAAAAAGGTAACCACATTTTCAATTTTTATAAACTTAGAGAATATTGATATGCTAAAACTATAAACTGTCTTAGAAACAGGAAACTGTATAGTTTTAATACAGTTTCACTTGTATATTGGATAAAAAAATCAGCTTGATCTGGTATCAATTTAGGTATGCTCTGAAAAATTTAGCTCTGGAAAAAGATACACAAAATTAAAATGAACTCAGTTCAAACAACTTAGAAGTACATAAATTAAAAATAACTCTTAACTTTCGATCTCATTCACATCCTTAAAGTAAACATAGATAAGTATTTTGCTAAAGTTTTTCAAGATAGGTCCATATCATCTACATATATATGATAACGTTACAAAAAGTTACATAAAGCATGGACAACAGGGAAGTGAGTGTTGGGACACATTGTACAGTGTACAGGATGGAAAAATAATTTGTAAATTACTAAGGGTTCAAGGGGAAGGGGGGAGGAAGGGTAATATAGGGGGCAGATAATGGGGGCCTGGAGGGAGGGAGAATGTTTTGAGAGTGATGATGGCAATGGGTGTGTAAAAGTGACCTGAATACAACTGCTGTTGTTGGGGATTGTGATGGGAGTTGTAGGGGCCCCCTAATAAAATGATCAATTTTTTTAAAAAAGGGGGGGGAGGGAAAGGGGAGGGTTTTTTTTTTTAAAAGGGGCTTGTATCAAGGGCTCAGGTGGAAAATATTGGGAAATGTATGTGGAAATATGTGTGCAAATGTGCTTGATACAAATGATGTACTGAATGTTGTAGTAGCTGTAAGAGCCCCCAATAAAATAAAATAAAAAGTTATATAAAAATTGAAATTAAAAAAAAAGGGTCTTCGCATGAATATTGTGAATCCTCCATACATGCATAGTGCCATCCTATAGGTGTTTTTCATGTCATGATTTAAGATGAAATATTTCTTTGTGGGAAGAGATGACATAATATATAAGCAACATAGATTTATGTCCCTAAACAAACTACAACATATATTCCTAAAAAATTAAATTAAATGATAGAAAATATTTTATATAAAATTTATCAAGGGCTGAGTCCCAGCAGCGTAGTGGTTGAGTGTGGGACTACGGCCGACTGGCTTGGTGGTTCAAATTCAGCAGCAACAAGGCTGCACCTCCCACTCCTACCAGAGAGCAGTGATGCCTAATTAAAACATACATATATATATATATATATATATATATATATCAGGTTATCTTCTGAGAAAATTGTCACAAAAAATGTACTCAAGACCCAACAGGAGGAGAGGGTGTACATTTCCTTGAAAATGCTAATTACCTAAGTTTCCATTGTCCTTTTAGTTTCCAACTAAAAGGTTTTTTTGAAGGTATGTAAAGAGGCAAAAGCTAAACAACATGTATCCCACAGACAAACCATTCAACTGATCAGTCATGAATATATTTGGGGCTTATCTGACAGGAAATTTTAAATCATTATGATTAGCATATTGACCTTTTTTTTGAGGGGGGGCACCACTGCCCTCAGGTGGTGGGAGTAGGAGGCCCAGCCTTTGCTCCGTGGAGCTGGAATTGAACCTCCATCCCAGTGGGCCGTAGTCCCGACCACAACCACTACGCCACTGCGGCTCAGCAGCATATTGACGTTTTTAACAGAGAATGTGACGATATGCAAGATCAGATGGGTAATTGTAGCCAGGGGACAGAAAATGTAAGAAAAAATCCAATGAAAATTATAGATAAACAACACAGTAGCAGACATAGAAATTGCATGTAGAGGCAGACCCAACACAACCAAAAATGAAACAGCAAATTTAAAAAGACAATAAAATCACACAAAATGAAAAACAAGAGGGCAAAATACAAAACACACACTCAGATTTGAATCCTAAAAGAAACACAAATTGTGAAGAGCCTGGTGTAGCAATGGTAATTGCTTAGTTTTTATTTTTCAATTGCATGTGTATATGTACAATGGAACCTTAATAAAGGCTGCCTAAGAAGTTAAAAAACCTCTGTGTTAATTTTGTAATTTCTTTCTAAAATTGTTTCAGGAAACCATATGCTGGTGCAGATGAGTTCTAGGTCAGCAGGTGATATGTCAGGCTGTGACTCGCATCTAACAAGGCAGAAATTGATGAGCTTTTACCAGTCCCAGGTAAAAGCAAGTCAAGCTTTTGCACAACACGTTTAGATTAAAAGGAGGCCACAATCCTGAGAAAAATTCCTTTTGATTCTATCAAAACTAACCAGAGTAAAGGTGTTGCATCCCTCCCCAACCTTCTCCCTTTGTATAGGGTTACATTTGATTGGCGTTAATTACATTGCACTGGGTCATATTATAGGAAACGCCTAGTCTTAACTGCTAGATCACGGAGAATCCTGGTTCAGGAAGGTTGACAAAACACTTGAACCATCACAGGAAGAAACTCTGGTCTTTCCCCCAGTGGGAGGGAAGACAACTGATCTTTTGCAGACAGGACAGGATTTCTGTGCCTGCAATCACCTTATCCTTACGAAGAGTATTAAACTCTCTCATGCTCAGTAAGAGCCTAAACATGGATATCCAATAGATCATGCATCCACATTTTTTCATAACATAAATTTTCTACATATTTACATACAGAGAACCCCTACTCACTTCTTAAATGAAGTTGTGGTATTTAGCATCAAGATCTGATTTATATTAAAAGGAATATTAGAATCAATTATTTTTGTGTGTCATGAGAGCATAAAAATGTGTTCATACCCCTACTGAAAATTTTTTTTCAGGTATTAGTTCAAAAATTATATTCAGCATATTTTGATCTGTCAATGCTAATGTTTTTTAAATCATTTTATTGGGGGCTCATACAATTCTTATCACCATCCATATATCAATTGAATCAGGCATGTATGTACACATGTTGCCTTCTTTCTTTTCTAGACATTTACTTTCTATTGAACCCTTGGCATGAGCTCTACACTCCCAACCCCCTTAATAATGCCCTGACAGATTGTATATTGCTATTATTTTCATCTCTTACACCAACTACTGCCTCACTTTCCCCTTGTTTTCTGTGGTTCTTCCCCCGGTAGAGGGGTGTGTGGCTGTGTCAATCGTTGCACTCAGTTCCCCCTTTCTTCCTTCCTCTCCCTCTCATCCCCTTACCCTTCTGGTCTCACTAGTCCCACTTCTCTTCCTGGATTTTGTGTGTCGTGAGCTCCCATCCCTTTCTATACCTGTGTATATGTTCCAGTTTAGTCTGAATTGGTAAGCAGCTCTAGGGTCATGATAGTGGGGGGTGGGGGTGGAGAGAGATGAGGGAGTCTCAAGGAAACAGAGGAAGATAGTAGTTTCATCAGTGCTAGACTGCACCCTGGTCACTCATCCATTCTCTGTGGCCTCTCTGTGGGGAGCTTGTTCCCCTGGCTACAGATGGGCTTTGTAACAAAGCTTACTGAGTAAAGTTACTGATTTTCATTGTCTGTTTTATAATCAGAAACATAACAAATTGACATTTACTCAAGATGATTAAGGTAAAAGAGACTGGGCTAGAAAATTAGAATCAACTGGAGAATTGAATAAAAATTTGAAATCCCATGTCGAAATCTTCTGACTTAAGTGATAGATGTCTAAGGATCTGAATTTTTTCACCACTTTGAGAAGATTCTAATGTACCCTAACACTAGAAAACTAGTACAGAAGATGTCCTCAGGCCTTCTATTTTTGAGCTAACAATTTGTAACCTCTTCTATCATTTGATTTAAGTAATTCCACTTAATATAGCTTCATTGAACAATGGAGTGGTAAATGGAGATACATGTTAGTACTTCCTGGATTCCAAATCAAATGCAAAATGAATGTCTTTGGAATAGGTTTCTTCAAGATAAGGGTGCCTTCACTGATTTTGGATTTATATCTTTTTATAATTTATCCACAGTCCCAAAAAACACTGGCAGTAGTATTAAAACATGGACAATCTTCTGTTGTCTTCCTTCACATAATTCTATAATGTTCTCATTTTATTCCCTAGCTTTAGTAGGTCACAAATATTTGTATTGCTAGTCATATCACATCGGGGTTCATTCACCTACTTTGCTGATAATGAAGTGATTTATTTCTGTCACTAATAATTATTAACCTCCTGCATTTGAAATGTGTGCTGGTATTTTGTGTACTAGTACTTTTTACTCATGCCCTGAAAATGATCATTTTTTAAAGGACAAATGTTCACTATAAGATTTGCTATTTGATGAAGAAGTCATTGTGATAGATAAGAATTTTACATGTCTGAATTTTTTAAGTAGCTTAATGATAAAACAGCAAGTGACCTTATAAAGTACATACTTAACTGTAGTTTTATTTCGGACGATATGTATTCAGAACAACAAAATTGTTAAAGGAAATGGAATGAGTCAATTTTCATTACTTTTATAACCTAGTGAATTTTTAAGGCTTTGTGTGTGTGTGCTTGTTTGTCTGGTTCACTTGAAAAATGGAACATAAAATAGTACTAGAGAGACAGCAAAATTGAAGGAAAATGAGCAGTTCTGACAATAATCATAGATAAGTGGTCTTTGAAAATAAGTTATAGCTTTATTATTAATATTAAAACAGCACTTCAAAATAAATAGGCACAATTTAAAATAATAATTTACCATAATTACCTGTATATAGAAACTTTTACCATTTCTATTAATCACAAATTGGCGAACACTTAAGTTAACATTTCAATGAGGGAAAACTTGCATACTGGACCATAGTCAAGTTACTGAATAACTTGGACCAAGATGAGTAACTGTGACTTCAGCCAGAGCAATGGCTTCACCTCAAATCTTCCCTAAGAATGCAGACTTCCTGGATATGAACTGATATCTCAAGCTTGCTTAGAGAATGACTTTCCTGGCTTTTGATTTAGTGTCCTTTTAGATTTGGAAGCCAATCAGATCCTTAAATGGGTAAAGGCAGATGGAATTCCAATTCTGACTGGGAGTTGCTGAGGTCATGGACGTCTCTGGATCTCGGTAGGTAAATTAAAATATATACTAATACTAATCTAAAAAAGGCTAGAAGGAAGGAATAAGGTAATTTATGCAAAGTGCCTGCATGAAAATAAGAAATCCTTTTATGGGACGTTTTGCTAACATTGTAATTCTGTTAGTTCATTGGTTTAAAAGCTTGCCTGCTAAATCACAGGTGAGCAGTAAGCAGTTCACTCGCAGCAGCTGCTGCCCATGAGAAAGGTGTGGCAATCTGCTCCCCCAGGAGAGCTGGAGCCCTGGAAACCATACAGTGAAAAGTCTGCTTTGCCATAACCTCAGATGAGTCACAATCTAGGTTTTTATTTTTATGAATATTTTCCTTTCATTGCTGTTAGTTGTTCTGGATAAAACAAACAAGCATATAAACCAAAAAATCCTACTTAGTATACAAACAAATAAAACAAAAATTCTCTTCGTTGACTGAACTCCTTAGGAAATCTTGCCACTGGAATTGAATTATATCTGAATGAAAATCCAAATATAGGCTCTAATGCTTATGGATTTTATATGTAAATATTACTGTTGCTGTCACTATTTTGTGTCATTCGCTAACTTTGCCTCACAGTGGCTCCAGGTCTTTTCTTTGCTAGAACTGCAGGTGCATTTCCTTTCAGAGTACAGCTTGACCATTGTGCCATGAAGGCATCTAGTTTAAATACTTACACTTCTGTAAAATAATTGTAAATATCTTACACAATGTATGAATAAATAAAGAACACGAGGTGTAATATACTCACCCCAAACCAAACCAAAACAAATTTTTAAAAGGGAGAAAGCTCTACTAGGCAGAGCTTTCAAGTTAGCATTTATCATGCTAGGCAAGCATCTAGCAATTCTCTCTGAGTTAGTGCCCCCAGCGGCATCATCTGGGAAGATTCTCTCTAGTAGCAGTGAAACTTCATAAGAGCAATGTCTTTGTTCCATTAAAGAGGACAGAGTGCAGCTGTTACATTGTGTCTCCTGCTCTGGGAAAATGTTGCAGAAATGGTTGTGCTATTGAACACAGGTTAAAAGTACAGCTCTGTGGAAAAAACTGAAGTATTCAAGGGTTTTCTCATTTCAAAGAAGGGGAAATCTAAATTGATGACAAACCTTGTTCTTAACGTTCATCAACTTCCTGAAGAGGTGAAAATGTCAACAAAAGCTGTGCACTTGTGCTCAACAACTGATGACAAACTATCGAAGAGAAGGGCAAGTTATATGGCCTATCTTTGAGCTTGACACAGCAAATTTTATCAGAAGATTTGGAAATAATATAGGTCACTGTGAAATTTCTGCCCTGGGCTTTCACTGACCAAGAAAAAGAGAACTGAGTGAAAACAGGCCATGTATTGAAAGAAGAGCTCCAAAGAGACCCAGACTTTTTTTACTAAGGTCATTCCTGAAGACAAGACAGGTGCTATTCTTAAGATCCCCCCAAAACAAACATCAATCAAGCTTGTGGAAGATGCCATCGTCATCTTGCCCCCACAATGCTTCTCAAGTGAAATCACAGATCAAAATGATGCTCATTTGTGTTAGTCCGGGTAGACTAGAGGAACAAATTTCATAGATACGCATATAGATATAAGGAAAAGGTTTATAAACAAGAGGAACAGGACATTGAGTCCAGTCCAGTTCAAAGTCATAAGTCCGATATTAACCCATATGCCTGAAATCAGTCTATAAAGTCTCCTTCCAACTCATGAAGTCACAGGTCAGTGGGTGCAGAAACCCGGCGCTGGGAGGGGTCTCCACATGGCTCCTCGCTTCTAGGCCTCAGGGTCCATCAACAGTAGAAACAACTCATCGCTGGCAGAGGTCTCCATGTGGCTGCCCCAGCTTCAGAGGTCTGGCTCCATCAGGGCAAAGCCGTGTGGTCTCTCTGCCAGCTCCTGCTGCTTCTCGGACGCTGCCAATTTGTCTTGTCCGTGATTAATTGTCTCTGAGACTAACTCCCAACAACTGGGGAAGATAGCTTCTCATCTTCACGAGGGAAATATCACGAGGTTTCCTAGATTTATCAGGAGAAAGTCATGTCCACACAGAGGCCTCATTGTCTACTCAATAACTATCTCCAGATTAACAGGATAGACTCCACCCCTCCATCTCAATCATAAAATTAAAATAAGTGCATGACTGCCACACCATGTTTTCATTTTTATGTGATGGGGAGAGTGCATTTGGAATTCATTCCACCCTGTCAAACTGTTAATCAAGTTTTCTATTTAGAGGTTCTGAAAAAATTGCATAACAATGTGTCAAAAGAGGCCTGGTTAGTAGCAGATGGGGGAACTGGTTTTGCCCTCATGACAATTCACCTGCTCATGCAGCCATCTCAGTGTGTTTTTTCAGGCAATAAACAGCATGCCTCTTCTCCTATATGCCTTACTAGCCTGACTTCACTCCATGCAACTTCTTTTTGTTTCTGTGATTGAACAGCGCCATTGAAAGGAGAACTGTCAGCCATCAAATTAGATGAGTTTGAAAAATGTTTCCAAGAATGTAAATCAGATTTGGCAAATGTATTAAGTGCCATGGAGACTACTTTGAAGGTGATAAGGCTGTTTTTTAAATTTAAATACATAGCTCTGAAAAAGAACCTGTTTATTATGGGGGGTACCTCCTTCTATGTAGTCATGAAAATTAAAAACATGAATGCAAGTCATTGTTATGGAGTCCATTAGAACTGCCTGTGGGTTTCCAAGACTATAACTCTTTATGGGAGTTGAAGATCTTATCTTTCTCCCTCTGAGTGACTGGCGATTTATAACTGCTGATTTTGTGTTAGCAACTCAGTGACAACCTCATATCACAAGGGCTGAGAAAAAGAAAAACTGTACTATGAGAAATGATGCATAGATAATTGTATTGTGAGTTTTCTTTTTGTAAATTTTTCCAATATTGTCTGTAGTACCATTGTAAACCATACAAGTTGAGTGGTTTAAAATAGCAAATGTATTACTTTAGAGTTCCTAAAGTGAAATGTTTTCATAATATTTATTAAATGTGTCTATTGAGCAAGTACTCTGAGAAGCTACAATATGAGAAGAATGCTGTGCTACCAACTCTTTGTGATTCTCAAAAGACATAACCTTGTTTGGTGAATATGATAAGGACTCGAAGCATTTGCTGATGAAGATTGATGAATGCAGTCCTTACCACAGATTTCAACTCAACTGTAAAGTCCTCACAAGTGAACCAAAATTAACGTCATAAAAAGATTGAAATTTTCAAGAAATTAATATTTCTTGGATCCATAATCAAAGCTTTTAGTAGCAGCAGTCAATCAATTAAATACTATATGGCACTAGACAACTCTGGTGCAGAAGACTTCTTTAAAGTGCTTAAGAGCAAGGATGTCACCTTGTAAACTTAGGTCCATCATGGTATGTTCAATCACTCCATATGCATGTGAATGCTAGACATTGAAAAAGTATCATCAAAGAAGAATCAACCCATCTAAATTGCAGTGTTGACAAAGAAATTTGAAAGTATATGTAGTATCATTAACTATAAGAAGGAAAAATATGGGCTGAGCCCCGGTGGCATAGTGGTTGTGCGCGGGACTGTGGCCCACTGCGATGGAGGTTCAATTCCAGCAGTGGGGCTGGGCCTCCTACTCCCACCACCGGAGAGCAGTAATGCCCCCAAAAAACAAAAAAACAAACAAAAAAAAGAAGCAAAAATACAAATCTCTTTGGGAAGAACTACCTCCAAGATGCTCCATAGAGGTGGGGGTGGAGAAATACGTTCTAACGGATTGTTATCAGTTAAGATTAGACCCTGGAAAGGCACATCATACTTAGGAAAGGTGAGAGCCACCAAATTAAAAAGAGTGAGATGATTAACAAAATGGTCTGTTACTTTGGCTGTGTTGGTGGACCCAGACTTTGAAATTATGTTAAAGTATAATGCATAGCAGATCAATGTTTGGTTCCATCATCCACGGGGTCACTCTGAGTTGGACCTGACTGGAGACAGCTAACAGCAGCAACAAGGCCCAAAGCCGAATAGGTACATGCTTCATCCTGCTACTATCCTTGTCATGTAGCTTAACATTTTCACAAATTGCAGATCCCAGGCAATTAGATATGAACAACTTTCCAGGCTATTTTACTATACATTCTACAACAAGCTTTCAGAAAAGTGAAACTCTCCGCAGGAAAGAGAAAGAAGACCAGAACTGAACCTGCTACTCCAAGCTTTGAGGGAAAAATACCAGCATAAAACAGTGAACTTACATAAAGGTCTGTGCGGCTGGCCACTGAGCTGGATCCATTCCCAGTTACATGGACCCTGTCCCCTGTCCCCACAGGAAAACACTGCAGATACAGCCTAGGGAGAGTGGCAAGTCTGAACAGACCACACAGGAGCAAACTCAGAGGGGGGAAGAAGGCAGGGAGAGAGAGAGAGAGAGAGAGAGAGAGAGAGAGAGAGAGAGAGAGAGAGAACTGCATTCAGGACCACCAAGCTCTGAGGGAGACACTACTGCTTGGAGCAGCCACCACAATGAGAGGTTCATAGGGCCAGCTCCCCCACAGGATATAATGACCCCTCATTAGCCCATAGCTCTACATGGGGACAGCATGGGAGACACAGTGTGGCAATTGTTCCAGGTCTGATCTATGTCACCACCCCCCCCCCTACTGGGGCAAAGCACAAAGGGAGTAAAACAGAGCAGGAGAGCAATGCAAAGTGATTCCCAAGGAATCCCAAAATAGACTTTAGACTCAGAGGGTAGGGCTTAGCACCTCATCAAACTCAATTGGAAAACATGCATAAGGTGAGCAGACAGAAGACATGAAACCATTTTTCTTTCTATTTTCTTTTTTTTATTATGCTTCTTCTTCTTCTTCATGTCTACTTATATAAAATAGGCAAGAAAAACCATCCCCAGGAGAAAGCAATGAGACCCATAGTTCTGGAGGAACATGGGAGAGAGCTGGGAGGGTGAAAAGGGAAGAAGGAGCCAACAAACCTGGGGGAAAGGTAACAAGAGATCTAGAATTGATTAGGAGGAGATTGTAGGGTACCTGGTAAGGTTTGATTGAGTGTAATGTAGCTGAAAGGAATTACTGAGAGCCAATTAAAGATCAAACATGATAGGGGAACAGGAGCAAAGTAAAAAGAAATAGAGGAAAGAACTCGAAGACAAAAGGCATTCATAGAGGTATAAATATAGGCATGTATATATGTAAATATATTAATATATTACAATACAGATAGAGGTATATAGAAATATATTTTTATGTTGCATATCAAGGTAGCAGATGGACATTGGGTCTCTTATCAAGAGTTTCCTCAAAGCAACAATATTTTATTCTAATACTTAGCTTTCTGTGATGCCCCCTCACCAAACATGATCACTGAAAGCAAAGCGAGTGTATAAACATATGTGGTGAAGAAAGTGGATGGTACCCAGTTATTAAAAGATATAATGTCTGGAGTCATAAAGACTTGAAATTAAACAATGGCCATCTAGCACAGAAGCAACAAAACCCATATGGAAGAAGCACATCAACCCATGTGATCACGAGGTGTCAACGAGATTAGATATCAGGTATGAGAACACCCTGATTATGGCCTAAGTCTTAAAAAAAGCAATCATATCGATGCAAATAAGGGAAGTTGAAGTGGAGACCAAAGCCCATCTGTAGACAATTGGACATCCCTTCATTGACAGGTCACAAGGAAGGGATGAGCCAGTGAGGGTGCAGTATTACACCAATGAAACACACAACATTTCTCTAGTCATTTAATGCTTCCTCCCCACCCCCCAGTATAATGGCCTAGGTTCTACCTAACCAATCTAGGTAGTATGGAGCATGGACACTGGTACATATATGAGCTCTCGACACACAGCATTCAGGACAGATAAACCCCTCAGTCATAATAACGGGAGTAGTGTTACCTTGAGGCTAGGGGAAAGGTAGGGCAGATGGGGGAGGAAGAGGAACCAATCACAATAATTGATGTATAACCTTCCCCTCCTGAGGGATATGAACCACAGAAATGTGGATAAAGGGAGAAAGTGGATTGTGTAAGATATGAAAATAATAATTTATCAATGGGTCATGAGAGTGGGAGTGCGGGGAAGGAGGGAATAAAGACTAGCTAATACCAAGGGCTCAAGTAGAAAGAAATTCTTTTTAAATGATGGCAATATATGTAAAAATGTGCTTAATACAATTGATGTATGGATTGTTATAAGAGCTGTAAGAGGCCCCAATAAAATGATTTACATGTAAAAACTTTCACTGCTTTCACCTGTCACATTACTTTTACCAGTTTCACTCATTCATCTCTATTATTTATCTTTAAATATCTAATTCCCAACCCAAAGTCACCTAATTTCTAACAATTATTTATCCAATAAATTTAATTCTATAATTTCTTATAAATATTTTTCTTCATCATCTCCTGATATATTGGCTTGTTTCAATCTCCATCATTACTACTGTGTTAGTCCGGATAGACTAGAGGAACAAATTTCAGAGACACGCATATAGGTATAAGGAAAAGGTTTATATACAAAAGGAATGGGACATGGAGAAAGCATCCCAGCCCAGTCTAGTTCAAAGTCATAAGTCCGGTATTAACCCATTTGCCCGAAATCCGTCTATAAAGTCTTCTTCCGACTCACAAAGTTACAGGTCAGTGGGTGCAGAATCTCGGTGCTGGCAGAGCACCACGCCTCCAGGGCTCAGGGTCCATCAACAGCAGAAGCAACTCATCGCTGGCAGAGGTCTCCATGTGGCCGCCCCAGCTTCAGAGGTCTGGCTCCATAAGGGCAAAGCAGTGTGATCTCTCAACCGGCTCCTCCAGCTTCTCGAACGCTGCCAACTTGTCTTGTCCGTGATTAATTGTCTCTGAGACTAACTCCCAACAACTGGGGAAGATAGCTTCTCATCTTCACAAGGGAAATATCACGAGATTTCCCAGAAGTCTCAGGAGAAAGCCATGCCCACATAGAGGCCTCATTGGCTACTCAATGGCTATCTCCAGATTAACAGGCTAGACTCCACCCCTACATTTCAATCATAAAATTAACATAAGCACATGACTGCCACAACTACTTTAAGTAGAACTGTGGTGGCACAGTGGATAAACACTGGGATGCTAGTTCATACCTATCCACTACTCTGCTAAAGATCGAAGAAGTGGCAAGGTGATTCTGTAAAGGTTTACCTTCTTGGAAACAGTATAGAACAGTTCTATTATGTCCTACAGGGTTGCTGTGCAGAAAAATCAAGTTGGTGTTATAAACTAAATTATTTTACACAGTGCAGTTGGAAAAAAATGCTTACAAAATGTCATTAGCCTAAAGTACTTAAATTGATGCAGTCTCTATGGAATTTATATAACATGCTACAATACTCAAAAGCAGACAGATGGGATGCGGATGTCACTTAGGAAGGCCGGATGATGCTGAGAGTTTTCTCTCATTTTTCTCATTGTTAGCAATTAAAGCTCAAGCCTGCTGTCTAGTTTGTCAACAGAGAAATTCTGATAAGGGCCTAAGTCTTAAAGGACTACATTGTCCTGTTTGGTTGCTCATGGTCAATTGTTGGGCCCCATGCTTACTTTGAAACCTGAGTGAACATAAAACATTTACACAAGACTCCTCAATGGATTATTCCCGAAGTAAATGGTATATATTCAAGTGTGCTGATTTCATTAAGAACACCACCAAGAACTTGTTTGGATAACAGTATCCTGAGTAGTGTACACCTTCTAAATACAAATTTATACTTCTTCCTCTAACTTAGAATGAATAAAGTGGTTGCAAAACTCCAGAGTAAAATCTCTGAATTTCAGGATAGCCTTTTGTTGTTGGATTATTCTTTTAAAGCAAATCTTTAACATTTGCAAACACAATAGTCATAATACTCTAATGTACATTCTAATAAAGGATACTATCAGAGTAAAATCTCCTTTGTTATTATTTCATTGGTTTATTATTCCCAATGGTGAATAGAATAAAAATAGCCTTGCTTAATAGACCACATTCCATTCCATTCTTCAGGTGACTCTCTAACATACAATCCTTGGCTCATTTATTACTTCTTAGTCTTCCCATCTGTGTAGTTGCTCACTTTATCCTTCATATATGACTTTCTAATTCTATTTAAGAAACTGTTGTTAGATAGTGTCAGTTCAGTTCCAACTTATAATAACAAATCTATATACCATAGAATAAAATAAAGCATTCTTCTCCAGTATCAACACAGTTTTTGCTATGTTTTAGTCCATCAATGCAGCTATGATGTAAATCCATTTCTTTTAAATATTCCTCTTTTATTTTACTTTGATTCTTATTTTAAAAATCACTATGGAGGACTCTTGCAAGCAGCTCTTATATTGTTCCATATATTCACAATGGAAAAATCATATATCAATTGTCTCAAGAATATTGGTATATATATTGCCATCATCATTTTCTGAATGTTTCCCTTTTTTTGAGCCCTTGGTGTCAGTTCATCTTTTTTCCCTCCCCCCCCCACCCTCATGATCCCTTGATAACTTAGAAATTATTATTGTTTTCATTAATTACACCGATTACTTCTCTCTTCATCCCTGTTTCTGTTGTTCATCACTCTGGGGATGGAGATTATGCATCAACTATTGTGATCTGTTCCCCCATCCTCCCCTCTTCCCCCACATTCTCGTTACCCTCCTGGTGGAACTACTCCAAATTCTGTTCCTGAGGGGTTAAGTGGCCTGGATTCTGTGTATCGTGTGACCAGGATTCTATTTATTATGTGACCTTGATTTAGTGTACTATGTTTCCTGAGTTATGTATATCATGAGCAATTTTCTATACTAGAGTACATGTGTCAGTATAGCCAGAATTGAGATGGGCCAGAGGTCTTAATAGTGGGGGTGGGGTGGGGTGAGGAAGCCTCAAAGAACCAGAGGAATGTTGTGAGTTTCATCAGTGCTATACTATACCTTGGTTGACTCACTCTTTCCTCGTGACCTTTCTGTGAGGGAATGTCCTATTGTCTACAGACGGATTTTCGATCTCTGCCCCAGACCTCCTCATTCTCAACAATATGATTTTGTTTGTCTGTTTGTTTGAGGTCTTCTGGTGCCTGTTACTGAATTCTGTTCACACCTCATGATCACTCTGGATGGTATACTTCTTCCACGTGGGCTTCTTATTTCTCTACTACATGGCCACTTGATTAATTTCAAGCCTTTAAGGTCCCAGAGACTCTCTCTTTGACAGCAGCACACCATCAGCATTCTTAACCATAGTTGATTGTGCACCCATTTTGTCTTTAGCAATCATGTCAGGAGGGTGAGCATCATAGAATGCCAGGTCACTAAAACAAAGCGTTCTGTGTTGAGGTAGAGCTTGAGCAGAGACCTGAAGTCTGTCCACTTCCTCAATATGTTGACATATAAATATATGTTCCTAGGTCAATACATCTATTATATGAATTAATGAATTTACATATGTGAACACCTCTGTTTATACCTTTACCCATAGTCTTGCTTCCTAGATCTCTCCTCTGTTTCCTACCCACCATCATGCTTGCCATTTTTCTGTCTCTAAATAATTCCTCTCAACTACATTATTGCTGTTCCAACCGTTGGAATCTTTACATCCTCCTTATCGATGCTTACTGATGGTCTACTTTACCAAGAGTGATGTCTTTCTCTTGGAAATGATGCTCCTGAAGAAATGTAAAAAGAAAATGACATTACAACAAGCTATACTTTTAAGGGTGATGTGCCTGACCTTCTTCCAGATATGTTTTTCTATTGTAGTCCACATTATATCCAATATTCTCTACCACCACAATTCAAATACAGTTTTTCTCTGACATTCCATTTTAATTTTCCAAAATTTTCAAGCACATGACGTAATTGAAAATTTCATGGCTTAGTGAGACTAACCTTCATGATCAAATATTTGATTTTGTACTATAATATCAAATATTTTAAAGAGCTATTTTGTATAAGATTTTTCTAAATGTAATGTGTCCTTTGATTTCTTAACTGCTTCCATGGGTGTTTATCACAGATTCAAAGAAAATCAATCCTGACAAATTCAATATTAATTGCTTTGTCATGATATTCTTATTGATTTGGTATTTTATATTTTTATTTTCTTCATACTGAGGCTGTGGTCTTTATAATTATCAGTATGCCCTCTGACTTCCCTTTCAACAAGCAAGAGTGTGCTATTTGCATGGAGTATTTATCCAACCTTACTCCTATTCAGTCTATATTATGTATAAATAAATCAACTTCTCAAATTATTTACTCATCATATAGATTGAATGAGTATGGAGAAATGATATAACTTTTTTAGTTTTGCAATGTACAGGTTCTCCTAAGTTTTCTGGAGCTTTTATTCTTCACAATGTTTATATATAATTTATTAGTCAAATGCTTTTGCATTGGCAATTAAACATAGGTAAACATCATTCTAGTATGGTCTGCTTTCAGTCATGATCCATTTGTCAATCAAAAGGTTTTCTCTTATCTTTCCTTCTATGTCCTTTCCTTTTCTTTTCTTTTTTTTTTTTAAGGCATCACTGCCCTTAGGTGGTGGGAGTAGGAGACCTGTGTCCTTTTCTTAACTCAGCATGAATTCCAAGCATAATCATACTTTTACAACTATTTTTAAATTAACTTTAGCAAGAGTTTACTTGAATATAATTGTAATGATATTGTTTGATATTTCTTCATTTTGTTGATCACTTTTGTTTGGAATTGTACAAAATTTTATCCCCTGCATGTTACATATAGTCATAGATTTTTTTTTCTATTCACAAAGCAAAATATATATAGTGAGTCAGGTAGTCACTGATTGAGAATGTATGTGAGTTATGAGCAACTTCACTGAGGTTAGTGATTTTGTTTGTTCACGCTCTCTTTAATAGTGTGTGTTACAGCGTGGATGTGCTGATCCTAGCATTACAGACGTTCACTCACAGATGTTCAAGGGAGCTATAAATATATTGATAGCAAGAGGCCATAATAACAAACAACAGACCGTACCCCATCACAAATTGAGATTGAGTATCATCAATTCATTTCATTGTTTTTCTTTCTGGAATACCGATGCTTCATTGAAAATTAAAGGGTTTACAGTGTCTTTTTAGAAAATTTATACTGACCAATGCATGAGCACTTTAAATTAAATTAAAACAAAACAAAAAACTTAGAATGTCTGCTCCAGCTAATCTGTTTTCACATCTGTGTGGAATCACAAGCCTCTACCAAAACTAAGGCGCATAGCCTGTAGTGGTAATCCGGACATGCTGACAGCCCATCCCTGTTAATTTAATAGCTGAATGAACACCAGTTTAGAAATCAATGGATGCTTCCTAGCCTTGTATTTTAAACAACTGCTCCTCTGGAAGTCTGGGGCATGGGGTTGAAATCTAGTCAGAACACCACAATAACAGTGTCAAGGACATGTCTTCTTAGTCCAGCCTTCTTCTCAATGATGTAGAAATGCAGTTGTTTGCAATCTGAAACTCTTTGAGCAATAGTGGATGTCATACAATTATTGTTCATCGTATACCTGTAGCTCATGTGTGTTTCAAAAGAATCCTCTTTTGACTTAAAGAAACATGCTCATGAGGCCAGATTTTCCAAATGAAAGGTAATTACAGAATGAATATGCCCAAAATCATGGGAGGAGGGATATAATCTTCAATAATGATGAGCATGTAAATTGGGTAAAAATCATTTGACATAAATGAAGATATCTAAATGATATTCTGTAAGTTTTGTGAAAATGTTAAAATGCACTTTACTGATGAATGAGGACTTTCAAAATTGAATCGATTGCTATATTCCTAATTTTCTTCACAATTACCACAAAACTCAAAAAAAATGCTTATCATGGCACAATAATATTACATTTCATATGCATGCAGTGAGAGTTGGAAAAAAAGATAGAGCTGTGTAGGACAAAGGGATCTTCAGAGATTCAGTCACATATGCAGTTGACTTGCATTCTGATTTGAACAAACAAGGTGAAGCTTATGGAGCCCTTAGGGATGTTTGAACAATAACCAAATATACAAGGCTATGAATATTTTAATTAGCTCTGATAATCTCTTAGCGCGACTTACTGAAGTATTTACATATAGCTGTTCTTTACCTTAAAAGTACTTGGGTAATATACTTGGGATTGTAGAATTGTGGGCACAAACATGGAAGCATATGATACAAGAAGCAGACATACACTTTTTAAAAATCATGAAAATGTAATTGAATAAAACATGTAGGCAAAACATCCTTCTTTTCAACAAATATCTATTTCAAATAAATATCTGACGCAGATTTGAATAGTCTTAGACAAAAGCAATGGCATATTTTCAAGTATTTTTACTGCAGAAGGAAAGGTGAAGTTTCCACAACCATTCCACAAATATAAAAGGCACTGTTAAACTTGAGAGAATGTTATTTATGGTATGGCTAAATTGTCCACATGTTGATTCTAAAGCTTGGTCTTTATATTAAAGCATTAAATATATTTCTCAGTCCTTCTAGATCACTAGTTATCAACCAAGGAAGTCTGAACAAGTTTGTTTTGCTTCAGGAGGATGATCAATAAGATTCTACCTTACGTAGACGAGGGCATTTTGGAAGGGATCCACGACAGATGAAAAGAGACCAAAAAACCTTCACTCCAGGAATGGGTTTAGGGTTCACATTAAATCCTAGCTTTAACTTAAGAACAATTAGCTCTTACATTATGGCCCTGCTCCACCCTAAGGAAGAGAACACAGAAGATATGGGTGTTTTGGTAAAATGTGATGAAGAAATCAGGTGTTGATGGGGCCCAACTATCAGATAAAATGGCATCTGGGGTCTTAAAGGAATGCCCCCCAATAAGCAGCCATCAAAGTGAGATATCAACTAAGTCCAAATGGAAGAAACATATCAATATCAGTCGCCCAAGATACATTGGTATTGTCTACATAGAAAACAAACTTCTGGTAATTTCCTTCTTTCCATAATAGGGGGTTGGAAGGAAAGTGGTTACTAACTGGAGAGCACTGGAGAGATGCCTATAGGAGAACAAAAGGATAAACCTGACTTGAATGGCTAAAACCTTGTGAGTTGATTCCCCTCTGATGTTCATTAGGCCTGATCTGTTTTTCAATATTGCTTGTATTTTTGGTGCTTTTTATTTTTTCATATTGTTTTCTCAGTTGCATCTTTCTTGAACTTGTATATGGTTTCAGTATTTGAAAACCAGAACTTATGAACATTATGTACCAGTAAAAGTTTTGTAAGTAAATGAAGGTTTTGAAAGTCAATGTGTTAGCAGTGTATAATACTGTTTGATGTATTGAACTATAGAATTATATGATATTTGTATTAAATACCAATAAAATGATTCTGATATATACATATATAATGAGTCAAATTAGAAATGTATGTTCTAATATTTAGCCTGAACAATATTTATTGTCAATTATTTAAAATTTGATTAATTTTAAAGAAATTAGAATTCCTAGAATTCTAGAATAACCGTTAGTTTATTCATACAACTCCTAACGACAAAGTCAGTGATCCAAACCCACCAGCCACTCCAAGAGAGAAAGATGAGGCTGCCAACACTGGTAAAAATTTAGTCCTGGAAACCATAAGGACAAGTTTTACTCTGTCTAATTGGATCACTATAAGTCAGAATTTAACCAATGACAGTATTTTTATTAAAGTGTTAGTAAAGGAAATACTTAATAAGGATGTGAAGAACTGGAAAATAGAAATTAGAAAGAGAGCTACTTGACCCACAGAATGAAAAAGATCCTTATTTATTTTCATTCCAAAGATATGTGAAGCAACAGAACAATCAAATTATAAAGCAATATCTTCGATTAATACCACATGCAAGTAAAATATTGCTGAATAGCATTCAATAACAATTTGATCAGTATGTTGACAGAGCTGTCAGTGATTCAGGTTGGAATCAGAAGAGAACATGGAAAAAAGTGATATCATTGCTGATATCAAATGGATGCTGACAGCAGAGAATATCAGAATGATGTTTACTTATACTGTGTGGCTTATAATAAATTGTTGTTAGGCATGTGAAGAATGGTAATCCATAGCGCTGCATTTTGAGAGGATAACAATGTACTACTATGTGGTTTAAAATCAAGAATGGTGTGTGTCACAGTTGTATCCTCCCCCCACACTTATTCTTTATTATGCTGAGCAAATAATCAGTAGATGGAGTATATGATTGGAGGAATCCTTATTAAAAGGCTGTGTTATGCAATTGATACACCCTTACTTACTGAAAGTGAGGAGGAATTGAAATACTTGCTTCTGAAGACCAAGGACTTTAGTCTTTGGTATGGATTGCAACTCAAACTAAAGAAGATCAAAATCCTCACACCTGGATCAATAGAAAACATCACAATAAATGGAGAAAGCATCGAGGTTTTCAAGGGTTTCATCTTGTTTGATTTTACAGTCAACGTTCAGGGAAGGAGGAGTCAAGAGATCAAGGGATACACTGTATTGGATAAGCCTACTACACAAGATCTCTAAAGTGTGGAAAAGCAAGCATGTTACTTTAAAAACTAGCATGCACTTGACCCCAACCAGGGTATTTTCAATAGCTTGATACACAAGTGAAAGTGGAAAAGTGAATATAGAAATTACATAGGATAAAGTTATGCATTTGAATTAGGATACTGGTAAAGTATCCTATTGGTAATATCATAGGTTGCCAAATAAATAGGTCTTAAAAGAAGTGCAACCCCAAACCTCTTTAGAATCAATATTACAAGACATTCATCTTACATCCTTTGGACATGTTGTCTAGCGAGCCCAATTGCAGGAGGAAGACATCATGCTTGTTACAATGGAGGGGAAGTGAAACAATTGAAGGTTGTCAGTAAGATGGATTGCATAGTGACTGCAATAGTGTGTTCAAACATAAGAACAATTGAATGGATGGTCCAGAACCAGATGTACTCTGCACTCCTGTACAGAGGGTCACTATGAGACAGAAACAATTGATAGCACCTACAAACTGCAATAATAGAAATGTCTTTGTATTTTAGTGTGATAAAAATATATTGAGGAAGCAGATATTTGTGCAAGGTTGGTCTCTAAACAGCAAAAATTGAAAGAAGAATATATACATATATACAAACATAAATTTTAGAGAGTTCATCATTTATAGTTGTCTTCATAGCAACAAGTAGAATATAATTCAATAAGATCTTTTTCTTAAATATTAATTTATTAAATCAATCAATTTTGAATAAGGATGTTCTTCTTTAATATACTAACCATTACTATGATGTATTCTTTAAAATTCTTTTGAAAAAGGAATTTTCTCAGAGCATAAAGACTTTTCCATTATATCTAAACAAAAAATCAAAAGAAAGTTATCATGTAACATGTTTATATAAAAAAGAAAATGAACATCAAAACTTAATGATTTTTAAAAGCATTCTGATTAGATCAGCATGTAGCTGCAAATTCTCAGCTTCAGATAAGTGACTAATTAGACTATCAATTAAAGTTAATAAAAATGTTCTTTTGTGTGAGATTAATTAAAAAGGAAGAATGATCCTTTAAAACTCTGTGCGCTGCTTTGATTTTTAATATCTCTGGATCTAGCTGAAATGAATGGAATTTTTTCTAACCACTTATAAAATATTTCAATATTTTAGATTCTTCAATTCCCAGAGTCATTACTCTACTCAAAGAGTCAAACATTTGTCTTTGTAAACTAAGAGGGAAAAAAATTTCCAATTTTGATTAAGGCAACTTTTTATATTGAACTGAAAACTAAAATGTGTTTAGTATACAACATGAAGTTTGTTTCTTTTAATAATTTAATAGAAAAACTGTATTTTCATTGCAATACTAAAAGTATTCTTTCCATAAGAACTTCATTCAGGGACTAGTAACATTAGGCAAAAATAAAGTGGCTTAAACAATTTGGAGGCTTAAATTCCTCTGATGTAAGTTCTGAAGTAGGTACACCGGGATAGCTATGTATTGACATTACATTGTAAAACCAGTAACCAATATTCTTTTATATTTCCGCTGCACTGTCGTTGGCACTTCTTTTTTCCTCCAAGTTTACCTTCCTTGCAAAATTTGCCATAGTACCAAGCACTCCACATGCACTCTAGGCCGGGGGCGGACAAACTCTTGAGATCGAAGAGTCAATCCTGTCCTTCCTAACAACTGTAAGAGCACTCAAGAGCCTCAAATATGTTTTCCCAAACAAATGAAATCACCATGATGTAAAATAATCTCCTTCAAATGTCTTCCATATGACTTCAGAGCCGCACGCTCACACGGAAAGAGCCACATATGGCTCACAAGCCGCAGTTTGGCGGCCACTTCCCTAAGCTAATAAAGAAGAGGAGGAGGCAGGGGGGAAGGTGGATGTGGAATAAGGAAGACCAAAGGAGAATCGGTGCATTTGAATTGTGATGCTGGTGAAAGATATTGAGAGTGCCATGGACAGTCGATAGGACAAACAAATCTGTCTTTCAGTAAGTATGGCTGGAATCCCCCTTACAGACAAAGATGGAAAGACTTCATCTTACATACCTTGGACATCCTTTGTCATGAGAGACCGTGCTTGGAGAAGAACATCATGTTGGATAGACACAGTGGCTGCAAAACTGGCTTTAGGCGAAGGAGCAATTGTCCTGATGGGGCAGGGCCACGCAGTGTTTCATTCTGCGGTGTGTGGGATCATTATGAGTCAGAACCAGCTAGATGGCAACAAGAAGCAGCAACAAAAACAGTAACAACAGCAATTGTGAATCACAGTTTGAAATCAGAGTCAATCCTAGAAGTTTTTTTGTGACATAATGGTTTCTACCTAAATTCATCTAATTGACCAGTTGTAACTAGAAATTGTTTAATCTTTGTACTAGATATATGGCTGTCTAGAAAAAAAGGCTTAAATGCAATTTATTGTTATTTTTGCTGAGGAAGGAAAAATGACTGTCATGTATGCAATGAAGTATATGTTTAATTGCTCAAAAACAGAATATTAATTATATTTACCAAATATTCATGTCATTTCTCAAGTTTCTATTAAAAATGGTTAGCAAACAGAGAAAGTATTAGAAGAATACTTTTTAAAACACTCTTATTTGGTGTAGGTAAGATAAGTGCTGGTGAGAATGTGAAAAGATTAGAATGCTCACAAATTACAGGTGCAATGGAAATAATATGGTGCTTCCTTAAAAATGCAAATATAAGAAACAAACATTTCTGCCAGCTCCTTAAAGTGGTCTTTAGGGTAGCTAGATACCTTAAAGAAATAAAGAGTAAAACACAAAACAACAAATGTTCACCTATGTTTATTGCAGCAATTTCTATAACAGAAAAAAAAAAAGACAGAACCAATCCAAAATGCCAACTGCAGAGGAATGAATAAATAAATTCCACACAACTACATAATGATATACCATGCATTCTTAAAAGTCAACGTATATCAAACACTGTAGGATGTGGATAAAACTAGAGAACGTATGTTCCATAAATACATCAATCTCAAAAAGATAGTATTGTCTACCACCATTATTAGAAAGGGAAAAATTAGCAAAATCATTCTAAGACCAAAGGACAAGACTTCAAAGAATACAGGAGGTCTGACTTGGGAGGGAGTGAAGGAGGAAAGAGTCAGGGCAATAATGAGGGAGACAACAGTAGTGGGAAAAGGGACAAATACAAAGGGACTACTGCTAGGGGGGTGGGGTTAATGGATACTGCCACGGATTTGGCGAGATCAGCTTTGCAACTACAGAAGAAATGGGGTTTTGGGTCTGTATTATATTACACGTACAAGAGGGGAATGTATGTATAAAATAATTTTTAAAAACATTTTGGAACTAAGAAATTGAATAAGCTCTTTGTTTATATTAAAGAGTGCATCTTTACCTATTTATGAGTTGCTTTTAAAGCGACATGAAAATTTATTTGATTTTTTTACATGCTGTAAAATAAATCAGGTTTAGGCCAAATATTCTTGCAAGTTATTTCATCTGCAATGAAATTTGGCTACACCTAAGAGAAATTCTACAGAAATGACACATTAGAAAATGATCTTATTGTCAAAAATGGTTACTAGAGAGAGAAAAGTTAAAGCTTCCAATCAGGTAAAAGAGTGTCATGTGAGGAATTGGTGGACCAATCACATTAGTCTCTTCTGAGGATCAGTATGTGACATTTGGCGTTTACATGAACTTTAGTCATTAGAACTGAGATGGGTCATGGTATTTCCTCTATTCCAGTAGAAGGGGGGAAAGTTACGATCATGTTGGCTCAGACACACTGTGGAGAGGGAATTTCACAGCCTTTATGAACAATATTTGATTTTTTTAAAAAGGAAGATGGTGGGGAAACAGAGATAGACTCTAGAGATCCAAACATTATTCTATTGAGGATACTAAACAGAGTAACATGTAAGAAGAGGCCAGGTTGAACAGAGGATTCAAATGACTATGTTTCAGAGGAAAACCAGGAGTAGCTCTCCAATCTTACATAAATAGAGATAAAAGGTATAGAGAAAAATGCTATTATGTTGAGAGTGATTGTGTCAAGATCCATTCAACTACAGCTTAAGGGAAAATGCCAGCAGGAGTGTTTCTGCAGATGTTAGACTGTGTGAGTCTTAACCTTTGTCATTGTTAATTACCAAGTTGATCTTTACTGTTGGTGACCCCATGTTTGTAAAATATCATGGCTTGACCCATTTTCAAGGCTGTGATCTTCCTGAGGGAGTTTTCAAGACCTGTCTCTTGAGGCATTTTTAGATGGTTATAAATACCATCTTTTTCAGTTATAACAATGTTTGTAAAATGTTAGGAAATGTAAATAAACTCCTCTAACTTCATAAACAGGGAAAAGATTCAAGATCAACAACATAAAATGTCTAGGTCAGACATGCTTCCTCCTTCCAGACAGGTCCTCACTGGTCCCTTTCAAGGGCCTCTCTCCTTCTCTGCTGGGTTTGACGATCCATTACCATGGTCACACAGAATTCAGAAAGCACACTCAGAATTGCTGTTTTTATTAGGCTGTTACGGAATACCACTCAAAATCAGGATGAATTTAGAATAACAAAAATGACTTAAAATACAATTCTTACTTGATAACTTTTCAGCCATGCCCATAGGACTCTAGGGCACACCCTGTAGAGTTACTGCTCATTCAGACTAATGTTACAATATTTCACCTCTATACATCCCTGAGCACTGTGCCCCCAGCTTCCCACTTAAAGTCACCCAGATTTCTCTCTCTGTGCCGCACCACGGTTTCTCCTGATGGAGTTCTGGTCCTGATCCCTCTGCAATGCTATTTCTCTCTTGCTGCTTTGTGTCTACTCTCACTATTGCTGGAGTTACAGCCCTCTTTTGGTCTATAGTATTTTCAGCACAGAGAGATCTGCACCTAAAGGTGTCTTCTGCTCCGATCTCTTTCTTAGGAGGCATAACACGACAAACCCCCACCCACCGCTGCCTCCCACCTCTGTCTGTCTCTGGAAAAGCTCCTTTTAAACCTAGAGAGATAGGAAAACTGATTGGCTTTGATAGGTTTCCATAAAGCTTTTTTTTTTTTAATGATCCACATCCACAAGATTGCTGTGCGTTTTATATATATATATATATATATATATATATATATATATATATATTAAAGGATTCAATTATTTTCACTAACAGCAAACTCCTCACTTGCATAGTTCTGCCCAGTTATTTACTGGGCGTTACAAAGACTATGAAAGCTGTTGTTGGTGTTCGAGGCCACTGAGTCAGCTCCAACTCACAGCAATCTTACGTACAATAGAGCCAAACCCTTCTGAACACTGCTGCGTCCTCACGATCACTCATCCGTTTGAGACCACTGCGGTTGCAGCCACTGTATCTCTCTATCACAGTAAGACTCTTCTCTCCCCCACCCCCTGCCACCGACTATCTATTTTACCAAGCAGGATGTTATTCACTGTGGATTTTTTCCTTCTTATAACATAGTTTAAGGAGTATTTTTGCTGTACTTCTTTCAAGACAGATTTATTCTTTCTTCTGGCAGTCATTGCATATTTTATATCCATTGATAACACCATAGTTCAAATACATTAATTCTCCTATATTCATCCTTACTCATTGCTCAACTTTCTCCCTTTCTCCTTTATCTGCTTAATTGGGAAATGGGTGAAGGTTTGAAGAGCAGATTATAATTTGAAAATGCCATCATTTGTGTATATTTGTTTCTTCTCCTAAATCACAACACTCCACGATACCATGAACATCCCACTCCCTATTTGTGTTTCCTGTTTGCATTCCTCTTTTTAATCCTTCTAAATTCTGTCCCTGGATTTATGCTACCCTTATGATCTTAAAGGGGTCATTCTACTAATATATATGTATCTCATTAGTGCTAGTTTTCTCCTTATGTTGTTGTCATTAGGTGTCATCCAGTTCATGGCAACCCGAAGTGACCTTATGCACACGAGAACAAAATACTGCCTGGTCCTCTGCTATCCTCAAAACTGCTCCTGTGCTTGAGCCCGCTGTTGAAGCCACTGGGTCAACCCATCTCATTGGGAGTCTTCCTCGTTTTCACATTGCTTGTACTTCATCAAGCATGATATCCTGTTTGGGGAGCTAGAATCTCCTGAAAACATGTCCTAAGTACATAAGACAAAGTCTCGCCATTCTTGCTTCTAAGGAGCATTCTGGATGAGCATCTTCCAAGACAGATTTGTTTGTCCTTCTGGCAATCCATGGTATTTTCAATATTCTTAGCCAGCACTGTAATTCACATAGACTGATTATTCACCAGTCTTCCTTATTCAACATCTAGTTTCCACATGCATAGGAGGCATTTGAAAAGTCCATGGCTAGAGTCAGGTATACCTTAGTCTTCAAAGTAACATTATTTTTGAACATTTTTTATGCAAAAAAAGAACTTTATATAAAAGAATGATTGTATATTAAGAGAACATTTCAACCCAGTTCAGTCTAAGCCCATAAGTCTGATATTAGCTCATCTATCTGATACATATCTACAAATTCCTTTGCAGATTCGTGAAACATATGCAATGAACACTGGAAGATTGCAGGTTAATAGGTGGAAAGTCTTGTCGATCCAGTGGTGGTAGAAGCATCTCAGCACTGGAATGGGTCTCCACGTGGCTCCTCCAGCTCCAGGACTCGGGCTCCATCAGTGTGTTTCCATGTGGCTGGTCAACAGGAATGTCTCGCTGGAAGATGAAGCAGAGAGTATGTCTTTCCTCCAGCGAGCTTTTTCTCTCCTTTATGCCTCCAAAATGAGGCCATCAAGCTGCAATCTGTTTGTCAGGCCAGACTCTACCTCCTGGCATATTGACAAGAGATAAACAACTGCCACAATCCTCAACACTTTAGAGAGGTCTTGAGCAACAGAGTTCCCCATTGCAATGCATCCTTTGATCTCTCGAGGGCCGACATATAAAGTATTTGAAAATATTATGGTTGGAGTCATGCACATCTTAGTCCTCCAAATGAAATCTTTGCCCTTTAATACTTTAAACAGGCCTTTTGCAACAGGTTTTTCCAATGCAGTATATCACTTGTTCTTTAGACTACTGTTCCCATGCCCATGTATATCCAAGGAAGGAGAAATTCTGACAACTTCATCTTTTCTCCTTTTATCACAATTATGTTTATTGTAGCCATTGTGCTGATTACTCTTTTATGTTGAGATGTAGTCCATACTGAAGGCTGTAGTCTTTGATCTTCATCAGTAAGTGCCTCATAATCTCTTGACTTTCATGAAACAAATCTGTGTAACCTGTGGCTCTCAGGTTGTTAATGGACTTCCCTTCTATCCTGATGCGTCAGTCCGGGTAGGCTAGAGGAACAAATGTCATAGACATGCATGTAGATGTAAGGAAAGGGTTTATATACAAAAGGAATAGGACATGGAGAAAGCATCCCAGCCCAGTCCAGTCCAAAGTCATAAGTCCGGTATTAACCCATATGCCCGAAATCAGTCTACAAAGTCTTCTTCCGACTCACGAAGTCACAGGTCAGTGGGTGCAGAATTGGGTTGCTGGCAGGGCACCTCGCCTCCAGGAATCAGGGTCCACTGGCAGCAGAAGCATCTCATTGCTGGCAGAGGTCTCCATGTGGCCGCCCCAGCTTTAGATGTCTGGCTCCATCAGGACAAAGTTGTATGGTCTCTCTGCTGGCTCCTCCAGCTTCTCGAACACTGCTAGGTTTTCTTGTCCATGATTAATCGTCTCTCTGACTAACTTCCAACAACTGGGGAAGATAGCTTCTTATCTTCACGAGGGAAATATTGCGAGATTTCTCAGGAGAAAGCCATGCCCACATAGAGGCCTCATTGACTGCTCAATGGCTATCTCCAGATTAACAAGCTAGACTCCAACCCTACAATTCTATCATAAAATTAACATAAGCACATGGCTGCCACCCCTGATGCTACATTCTTCTTCTTATATCCCAGTGCCTTGAATTACTCGCTGGGCAGACAGATTGAATAAGTGCAATGGAAGGATATAAGCCGAGTAACCCAGTGCAGACTTTTCTTGATTTCAAGCCATACAAAATCTCTTGTTCTGTTAGAAAGACTACTTCTTGATCTCTGTGTAGGTTTCTCATGAGCACAATTTTATCCTTAGTGTGTTATCATCTATCCATCTTGGATATAGTTAAGTTCCATTGCATAGTAAATAAAACACAGGTCAACTTTTTTTTTAATTGGGGGGTGGTGGATTCTGTTATTTCAGCCAAGATCCATTTAATGTCAGCAATGACTTTTAATCTCCATATCCTCTTCTCAACACAGCTTGAATGTCTGGTAGTTCCATGTCTATAACCACTGCAGTCAATTTTTAATAATAGAAGACCCCAATTTAGTAATTGCCTACAGTGTAGTTTTTACCTGTTTGTGCCATGGGAGATTCCTTAACCTTGGCTATTAGCATATAATCCACATGGAATCAGGTCCAGTTATTATTATTCACTTAGTTATCATTATCTGTTTTTATGGATTGCATATGAATGAGCATACTGCATTCTTGAGTGAGTTCCCTCCATCTGAAATCTTATCTTCTTTGAATAGCCATGTAGTAAAATAATATTAACATTTCTCCTTTTAGCTCCCTCATCAGATTTGCCCAATGCAATGCATCCTTTGAATTTTTGAGTGACAACATATTAAATGATTTAAAATGCTATGGGACATCAACCTACATGATAGAAATTTCTCATATATCAGCAAGGGAATATTTCTGATCAGAAGCTGTTAGAATTAAATGAAAGATCCAGATTACTTCCATCTCGTGAGAGCACTCTCCCTCAACTTTCCTCTTGAAGAAGCTGATTGAGAAATGCATTCCAACATTGAGAGCTGTATTCAGTCAAGATACAGATGAGTAAAAATTTCGCTCTCAGAAACTGGAGCTACATTTAGTATTTTCTAAAAGTTACTTTGGATCCATTATTTCCAACCTGCACAACTTGACAAGTAATTCAACTTGTCCTGAACTGCTGTCATGCATGTACACATGAGCCTAATTCACCTCTGGTCCCCTGTCCTAAACCCCTCTTTCTACCTTATCTTTTGCTGCAATCCTCTGAATCTCACCCTTGGCCAGGGCAATCATCCTAATCATTTCTTCTTGGCTTAGGCACTATGGAGTCAAGCCCACTCAAGACTGCTGGTAATTTTCAGCTGGCTTTTCTCAGCATCATTGAGCAAAGCTGTTCTTACAGGTTGAACAAACGTAACCACCTCAAACCAGGAGGCTTTGGGTGGTAGGATAATCATATTTATTCTCCTTTGGAGATTATCACCTAATTTTCAGTAGTCCTCGCTTTCATTCCACTTTCAAATTTAAAGCCTAAAATGTTACTCTGCCATTAATCGCAGTGTATTTCCTGTCATGGTGACTCTATCTCTGCTCTTAAACTTCAAATTAGGTATTAAATACTTTTATAGGAAACATTGGGAAAGTCAACATTTAGTAAGCAGAGGCTGTGTAATGATTAAAAACTGAGGGTTTAATGATTTTTACCTATATGTAAAGATGATAAAACCCTAATGCTGTTTTATTATTTTTTTCTGTTAAAATAGTCCACAAACTGACCCAAATTGTTGAAAACCAATGCAAAGATCTTTATTCTGATATATATTGATTTTCTTTGTGTCTTAACACAAAATAGTGAGCTACCATTTAGAGAGGGGTACTGGATAAGAATTATAATTTATCTAATAAAAATCTGCTTGCTAATAAAAATAAAATTAAACAAAATTAGGAGATGTGGTTTCTAGTCCTAGGTCAAAAAATGAATTGAAGAACATTTAAAAATATTTCAGGACTTGAAATGCTTTAATCTTCTATGGGAGATAATTAAGCTAAATGATTTCAGGAGTTCTTTCTAAACTTAGCATTATAGATTATTTTCTATGGAATATTCTTCTAAGAGGTCATTAATACCTTTTGGTACCTATCATTGGGCAAGGTTCGTGCTAAGTAACTATTTGCATACCAGCTGGAGGACAAAACTTTCATGAGATAAGAACTGATTTGAACCTTACAATGTACAGGCAATTGCCTTTATAATTAGGTGATTTTTATGTTATTACAAATAAAAGCACTAAAGACTCTCAATTTGAACTACTTAATTCTTTTTATATGGTAAATAAATTAATATGAAGCTTTAAAAAGTGTATGCTTAGATATCTTAACTTTCTTGACTGAAATCTATGCTGAAATAGTGAGCCTGATATCTATTTGGGGAAGTTATACGTTCAGGAGAAGAATCACAGTGATTGTGATTCTTAAAGCAAATGCAAAGTGATAAGTTATGGCAACAGCATACCATCAGCAGTTCAAGGATATACAATGTGTATTTTTTTCTTCTACTCATATCTGATAAGAAATAGCTTAAGAATTTTCATGGGCATAATGATTCTTAATGATAACTGAAACTCATTAAATAGTATATAAATAAAGTAGACTATCATTATTCTGCTAGGAATACAAGGCATTTTTAACTGTTCACTGATAACTACAATTTTAGGATTTTTCTCAAGAGTTCATTAGTTCTGAAATTTTTACAAATGATAATATTCTTATCATTTTAGAACTTTGCCAGACATATACTTAGTATGTACTTAGTACGATGCTCTCTGTCATGTGAGCATGAAATCCTATTAGAAAATTATACTTTCCAAACATATTTTACAGTTTAGAAGGGATCAAGTATCTTAATGTGGTATCCTAATATGCATTACTTTTGAGACTTTCTGTATTTCATATTTTGTATTCCTCTCAGATCATCAAGGCAAAATGTGTCCTTATAGGTCTAGAGATTTCTTGAGTATGCTCTATTGATCATGCAATATTGAAAAATAAAAATCTAAATGCTTTTCCCTTTCTTAAATACACTTCAAAATCCTATTCAATAGCAAAACTTATACTTAATGCCTGAGTCAAGGGCTTTACTGAACTGCATCCATTTTAACCTGCTGAGTTTATCACATCTTGGAAGATGACATTTTATGATTGCTGGTGAAACCAGGCATGATGTGTTATATTGATAGTGCATAAAGCTTATGATCACTAAAAAGAAATGGTTTACTGCAGATGCATGTTAAGAAACTCCTTCTGAAAATTAATATTGCTTTTCTTCGATTTTGATCAGCCATCCATGTTTATAACTATGTTATTAAGGAAAGCCCAAGGACTGATAAACCATAAGGTACTTCTCACTTAAATCCTATACTCAACACTCAAAAATGACTTCACACACACACACCCATTGGATTTTTAATTATTTTATATTTCTGATGTTTTTATTTACATACATTTGAGATAATTGTAATAAAGTGTTCTCAAGGAGCTAATATAAAGAATATTGTCCAAATATCCCAAAGAAAGCATAGTTTATAGTGAAACTAACATTAGCCAATAAATAGAAAACTATAGATTTACCTTCTTATTGATACAAGAATACACAAATCCTTGGAGTTTAGACATAATTTTGGTTTTATACAAAAATGCTACTATAAAACTGCTGAAAAAAGGGAAAAACTGCTTTATAATTGGCTAAAAACACTTCTAAGAGTGTCATAAAATCTTCTGAGTGGATGTCCTAGGAGTATAATGTGGGACAAATGTCATTTCATATTTAAAAATGGGCCCATTTATGACAAACATTATAAATGTCAATTCACTCTATAATCCTCCTGTAAAGCATGTGTCATGATAGTTTAAGTTTAACAGTACAAAATGTTTAATTTGACTCTCCAAAGTGTATAGTGCATGACTTCTTAGACAATAGTTATAAAAATATGTTAAATACTTTTATAGTTAGCATACACTTGGTCCATTTCAACCACAATTTGTCTCCAGGAATAGAATCGGGGGGACGGAAAAAAGAAATGAGTGACTATATTTAAAGGGTTTACCATACTTTTCAAAAGCATTCATTTGCATTCAATTATATTCCAAAGTTTAACTGCTGGGTTGGTTAAATAAATAGTCATTAAATGGAGCTTCAAATTCATACATGTGCATGAATTTCAATTTTTAAGGATTTGTTAATTATTTTTAAAATTTCTATTATATCTAAAGCATTGCATCAGGTACTATGGCAAGGACAGAAGACAAAGAGGAGGAAAAGTTCAAAATTAGAAAACACACAAAATTAGAAAACACAATTCCTTACCACAGCTTTTAAAATATATATTTGAGTTAACATTTGACTGTGTGCTTAATGAGATATTTATGTGAAACAAATAAGAAAGAGCATCAGAGTAGCATTCTAATGAATAGAATTTAATGTTATTCAAACATGGTTTCTACTTGGTGTTAAAGGATTACTGATATATAGAGAGAAACCAAAGAGAAGATTGGAGAAGAAGCACTAAGAGGTAGAAGAAGAGGGAAAGTGATGATGGGGCAGGAGTAGGTAAAAGGAAACAGCGGCAAACTCTAGGAAACAAAGACACAGATATGGAGATTAACAGAGGTGTCCACTTGTGTAAATACATTAATCCATAGTAATAGTGGTATTGTCCTATGTACATGTATTTATAAAGCAATACACTGAAATTGCAGACAGGACTTGGGTCTTGATTCATAACTTCTCTCAATACAAGAACATTTTGTTTTAACAAATTGTCATTCTTGGATGCCCAACCCACTCACCTACACAATTGCTGAAGACAGAATGGGTGCATAAGCAGATGTGGTGAAGACAGAGGATGGTGCCCAGCTATTAAAAGATATAGTGTCTCAGGTCTTAATGGCTTGAGGTTAAACAAGCAGTCATCAAACAGTGAAACAACAAGACCACATGGAAGAAGCACAACAGCCAATGCGATTGTGAGGAGTCATCAAGACTGGGCAACTGGCTTAAGAAGACTTACAGCAAAGAGTAAGCAAACAAAAATGCATTGGAAGAATGCCTTACTGCACAGGGGTCCTAGTGGCATAGCAATTTACAATGAGACTGCGAAGGTCAAAGCTAAGCCCTGGAAACCCGAAAGCACCATTCCACCCTACCCTTCCCATAGAATCGTTGTTCATTGGAATGGACTCAATGACTAGTTTGGTGAATATTCTCCAACACATGTAAATGGACTCAATATCCCTTCTGCTTTATAATAGAAGCAGTCTTGAAGAGGAAGATGAGACTGTAAACATTTACAGCCTCCGAAACCCTACAGGGCATTTCTACTCTGCCCCATGTAGCCACTCTGATTGAGAGTCAACAAGATGGCAGTGGGTTTTACAACACAAAATAATGTTGCATCTGTTTGAGATTCATCCCAATTCTAACTTCCTCCCTAACAGCTTTCATGGTTCTAATGTAGCAGTGCAGTAGATTAAGAATTGGACTAATAGTCATAAGGTCAGCAGTTTGAAAGTACCAGCCACTCTGAGGGAGAAAGATGAGGCTGTCTGCTCCCCTGAAAGAGTCCTATGCTCCGAAATCCAAAAGAGCAGTTCTACTCTGCCTCGTGATTTGTAAGTATCAACTGGAGAGTGATCGGTTTGGTTTGCTGGGAAGAAGTACAATCAGAATGCTGCTTAGAAGTAGACAGTGAGATTGTGACTCACATCCATTATCAGGGGAGACCGGTTCTTGAAAAAGGACTTGGTCAAAGTAGAGAGCAATGAAAAAGAGGAAGACCCTAGACCAGAGGGCTTGACACAATGACTGCAACCACGGCTCCAAATATAAGAATTATGAAGATGCCTCAGGACTGGTCTGTGTTTTCTTAGGTTGCATGCAGGGTCCAGGTGAGTAAGAACAAACTCGATTGTTTGCACCTAGCAAGCCATGGTTTTCACCTACCAGAATCGTCTGATTCTGCAAAAGAAAGTCTTGGCATTCAGCTACTGTCAATAATACAGCCAAGTGACAATCTGTGATTACATGAACTTGTCATGGGTAGGAATTGACTCAGCAGTTCCTTTTCTTTTTTAGTATCATGGATCATATAGTTGTTTTTTACTTTCTTATCTATATCAAGCAATAATACCATTTCGTATCTTAACCAAACCTAGATGATCTTATCTCTCTCTTTTAAATGAGGACATATTTTTCTTCTTTTTCAGTCACTGGATGCAATTCTGCAAATTAAATCATTATATATTTCACAACTCTACCTTTAAGCACATTTTATACTACAAATAATTAGCCATATTTCCCAGGTGATTTTACTTAAACAGGGGGATGAGATGAATTATGCAAGCAGCTGGGATTCTGCCACACCTGACAAATTTTATTAATGATTAAGATTCTCATCTCAGTTTATTAAAAAGTAATCACTTATCTGCAAGTACACAGCAACCACTGATGAAGCCAAGTGAATTTTCACATTTATAATACATCTTCATTCTTTCCACTTAAAGGGGAAAACATTTTAAGTGAAAATTTTAACTCCCTTTAAAACCTGAGAAAATAAATAGAAATTAATTAGTGATTGGACATTCTACCTTTCAGATATCCCTGTTTCAATGTAATTTAAAATTTTTCTAAAGCATTTTCTCTATGACTTATAGCTAGATTTTTATTTCCTGTAAGAACCTACAATAATTCCAAGACCATAAGCTTGGAAAAGAGTGAAGTGTCTTAATAGCCCTTGTTTTACTTCTTAACTTAATAACATCCACTGCAAGGGCTGCAGAACTTACAGACAATATTCCTAAACAAAGGGTTTATGAAGGAAGTTAAATTCTAATTCCAGTGAGGAATGTTCAAGACTACATGGTTCTCTCCAGTGCTATAAGTCTCAACACAAAGATATTCGGCAAAAACACCTCACTCAATTAAGTGCCCAGAGGCATGCCACTCAACCTGCCTCAGCTGGAAGGCACTCAGCTCCACTTCAGTCAGTCAGCAAGCCCTGTGTCCCCAGTTAAGTGACAAGAGACACCTTACTTCTCAAGGAAACCTCTTGCGTAAAATCACTGAGCTTTCCTTGCTCCGTGGGTTCAGACATCATCACTGTTCTGTGCTCTGGCTTTTGGTTCTACTGCTGCTGCTCCTCTAATGTTAAAACTATCATCTGAATCCATGAGTTTGCCTGTGCAGAGGGATCTCAGGTGTGCAGCTTATGCTCCACTCCTAGCTCCAGCTGGTAATAAACTCCTTCCTCCTCTTCTCAGAGGATTCGCTTTATACAGAACAGTTTGTCCCTGTAGGTAATCGTGTTCAAAATTATTCACAGATGAAACCTATCAGTATCTTCCCTCACTTTCTTAACAGACCCTTGCAGGAAAAGGTCTTTTGGTGAAAGTTAAAGACTTTTACAAGAAAAGCCACATTTAGCAATTCATTACTACTGCAGTCTGTAAATATAATTCAGAAAAAAATATATGGTTAATATGATTTCAAGAGGAAAAGATGCTTTTATTTTCTCCTTTTCCTATATCCACAGATCACTAATCTAAGATTTATATGTATTTAATTAGCAGAAAGTATATGGAAGAAACATATACAATTTACAAACTACTTGTGATCCAAGAACAATTCATTCATTTCTTCTCTTTCTTAGAGAAACTTCTGCTAATTTAGTGATTGTTTCTGATAGACAGATGGTATATACAAGGGGAAATCCACTCCAAAACAGAATTTTCCCCCAAAGTTATGTATTTAATTTTTTTTTACTAAACAACCTTATCAACTCCATTACATTTAATGCATTTGTCAAATCTGCAATTCCATTAATGAAAATATTTTTCAAATTCATCTGTTGGTATGGCTGAAAACACCACTTTTGTTTTTTTTTCTTCACCTCTTCTGTGTCATCAAATCCCTGTCCTTTCCTGTCCCTCTTCATTCACAGAAACAAACAGAAGTGGCACGCAGTGAGGTCTGGTGAGTCATGTGCATGGGGCAAGGGAGGCATGTTGAGTTTGCCAGAAATGCGCACAATGAGATGCCTGCATGAGCAAGTGCCTTGTCCTGGTGACAAAGCCAATTCCCATCTGCTGAAAATTAGGTTACTTGCTGTGGTTGTTGTTGCACAGTGTTATGCAATCGGTTCAGAGCTCTACATAGAAAGCTTGATTAACAGTCTGACCTGGTGGAATAAACTCCACATGCACTATGAGTCAAGATTTTTGTCCATTGGGGAAGTTGACAGACATCTGGAATAATGTTTGTCATCAATTGACATTTCACCATTTCTGAAACAAGAAAACCACTCATACACTTGAATTTTTCCCATAGCACTGTCCCTGCAAGTTGCAGTCTCTGGGACATTTTTCCCAAGCTGAAAATAAAATTTCAAAGCCACAAGCTGTTGCTTGAAATCAGACATCACAGAAAAACATGGTTCGAGTAAAACTGCTTTCATGAAAAAAAATCACAGACCAGACAAAACCTCCCCAGGTGACTACACTGCACTCACCGACACAGAGCAAGTCACTCAATGCTCACCTAGTGGGATTTGTGTACTATGAAAGCTCCCCTCTGACCTCCACAATTCCATTTCTGCAGGGTCTCCCCTCGTTCACGTATGGCTGTACAATTGAATGGGTAGGTGATGAAATGTGTCAGTTAGGTTCCTTAACCTCTCCCTAAGTTTGTATACTGTTATAACTTGCATGCTACTGTGATGCTGGAAGCTATGAACCCATATTGCTACTATGAGCAAGATTAGCTGTGATGGACAAGTTTCAATGGAGGTGCTAGTCTAAGACCAGAAAGGAATACTTAAATATCTATTTCTGAAAATTAGACAAAGTAATTATTATAGAACACAAGAGAACATTTTCAGACTCACTTGATTTGCCTGCCACCTGGGGGGAACAACTTTTGGAGGAGGCATCATGTTGGGTGAGGTAGAGGGGCAGGGAAAGGGAGGGTGAAAGTCATTGAGAAAGTCATTGAGTCATTGGCACATTCACTGCATCAATGAGTTTATATATTGCCAAGATCATGAGATTTAGAAACGTACAGGTGTATTACTTTTCTGTACATAGCAAGTCGTGAATTGAAGTCACCAAGATGGCAATTATCTACCTACTAAAAGGTTTATCAGTGAAATTTTTAATTTACCCCGAAATATTAAGATAATATTGTCTTAGCAAAAAAAGGAGCACGTGTGGTATGGAAGAGTGTGTGTTAGGTTCCTAAACACAAAGTGAGCGGTTCAAACCTACCAGGCCTCTCGAGAAAACTATGACCATCTGCTCCTACAAAGCTGCAGAAATCCAAAGATGTAGTTTTAGCCTCTCCTAAAGGATTCTTATGAGGTGGGATTGACTTCATGTAAGTGAGGTTGTTTTTCATTTTTGAGCAGTTAATAAGAAAATGAAACTTGTTCCCCATGCAGGCAGATTTCAGTTAGACAACTCTAGAGTAACAGTAATAATGGCATAGACTCAGTTTTTTTAAAATCTGTCTGCTCGGTAATCCTCACAGTGTTATTGACATCTTCTTCCGTGTTGAATGTGTCTCAACTCTGGAAATCACGATCTTAAATAACATCCACTGAAGGAAAAATGAAGAAAGTGAGAAAGAATTTCTTCACTACCTAATTTTTCAGGTCAAAGGAAAATTTTTCCAAGGATTCTCCCAGCTAACAGCTCTTTACTCTTATTGGTGAGAATTATGTCGTATGCCCATTCTGAAACAGGTCACTGGCATAGGGAAGTGAACCAACTATTCTCAAACATATTTTTTTTGCTCAGTCATGGTTTATACCCTAAAACAGAGGGAGTGGTACACGTGTAGTGGTCATATTGCTGCCACCCTAAAACCAAAACATATGTGAGAATAAAGATGCGTGATAAAACACACACCATTTTTCCAAGGGAACTAAGTTTTAATTCAATTTTCCTGGCCTAAACATTTCTGGAAAAGTAAAAATGCATGAGTGGAGAATAGATAGAGATGGTATGTAAAATAAATATAATGGGGATTTTTCAAATAAGTCACATATTCATCTTGAAATCATTCTCATAAAGTGATTTAACTATAAGCTTAAACAAATTACTGATTTCTAAATTTAATTTTCTACTTGGAATTCTAAACCTCTGTCTTACTCAGGAAACTTCACATTATATGCTGCAAATTAAATTATTATTACTTCTCAGACTTGGCCTTTCTCAAAAAAAACATAGTTTCATTAATGACATCATTACCTACACCTTCATCACAATCCAAATGCAGATGATGACGTAACTATTGATTTTCTCTTCTGCATTGCTATTCACATCCAATTTCTGTTATCCTACTGAAAATTCTCTGCACTTCGTTTCTCTGAACAACTGCACTAAAATTGTGCTTTTCTTTCAATAGGATAGTCATGTGGAAGGGTGGATTGACCCCCAAATGGAAATTTGTCCATATCTGAGGACATTTTTAATTTTTTAGTTGGGGGGAGACATACTGGGAAGAGGTATTATTGATGCTATTGATATGGAAAAGGAAACATCATGGGATACTGTTAAACATTCTACAACCCACAGAACAGTTACTTATAACAGACTTACCTGGCTCCAAAGGTCAATAGTGCCACTATTGAGAGACCCTTGTGCCAATAGGTAATAGTCTCAGAATATTTCCCATTACTGGCCAGTCTCCAGGTTACTGCTGAAGCATCTTTCTCAAATAAAGATCAGACCATTCTACCTCTTGTCAACCACTTGAGGAAAAGTAAAACTATCTTTGAGAGCAGCTATCTCTCCAGTGACTGCTTGTGGACAAAATGGGATCTTAACACATCATCAGCACTTCTTCCTCTTCCTCCAATTTTCCAAAGTTTGAAAGCAGGTTACTTTCTTTGATGTGACATCATTATCTGGTTCGATCAGTCGTTACAGTTTATCTCCTTCATTATACTTGCTGTCTTGCACTTCTAACTCACTTTTCTTCTTCTCTGTGCTTCCAGCTTATTTTCTTTTTAAAAGTTTGTTTTTCCCTAACTCTAACCCTAGCTTTAAGTTTATTTTCATGTTCCTCTACTAACAATGAAAAACTCACATTCTTTACCAGGAATAACTTCAAGTTTTAGCTCTAATTTATCTTCACTATAAATAGATAAATATCTATTTTATCTTTGTCATATTGCTTTCTCATCTTTTAGCTCTAATTTATCTTCACTATAAATAGATTAATATCTAATTTATATCTTTGTCTATTTTTTAACCACTGCGGCTGCGTCAGGTAAAGCAAACTCTCCATCTCTGTACTCCTTGAGAAGTTCTCTGCAAATTCTGGTCTCCTTCACTCTCCATATTAAATTGGTGGTTAGTATTTTCAATTCTTTGAAGAATTTGGTGGTATGTGAATCAGAATAGCATTCAACTCATATAGTATGTTGGGTAAGATTGACATGGGAAGATGTTGACATCTTCCAATTCATGAGCGTTCTCCATTTTTGGAGGCTACTTTTCATTTCCTGTAGATTTCAGGCCAGGAGGTGCAGTTCCCAGAATTCTCCGAAGACCAGTGGGAGAAAGTCATAAAGTTGAGCAGACAGACCTGGATTTATCTATGCATTTTTGGTTCATTTGTTTGTTCTCCTAGTTATCATTATCTCCTCCTCCCCTTTTCTTTTTAGTCAATCTTTTGTTTACTTTTTGTTTTGTCTCTGTAACTGTTGGTTTTGCCTACCTATATAAGATAGGCATGGCAGGCAAATTTAAGGAGAAAGCAAAAGGATTGACTATTCCAGAGGAAGTTGGGGGGAGGAGGAGTCAGGGGAAGGGAGTGGTGAGCAGGAAATGCCATAGACGGGGAACAACTGGGGAATTAATATAAACAAGGAGGGCATAGAAATCTTAGGAGTGTTGGAACAACAGCACCCTAGCTGAGAGGAATTACTAAGAGGCAAAAGGGCAAGCGTGATGGTGGAGCAGAAAGAAGGTAAAAAGAAACACAGCAGTGATCTAGGGATAGATGTATAAACATAGGTGTGTGCATACGTAAATACATTGATTGATAAAAATAGAGGTATTGGCCTATGTGCATACATTGAAATGGCAATACATTGAGGAAGTGGATGGACTTTGGGACTCTGCTCAAGCCCTCTCTCAGCACAAGAACACTGTTCTAACAATCTGGAATTCTGTGATGTTCACCCTCCCAGCACAATTGCTGAAGACAAAATGGATGCATAAGCAAAGAGAATTGGTAGTTCCTGGCTATCAAAAAATACCACATCTGGAGTCCAAAAGGCTTGAAGTTATCCAAGCAGCCATCGGCAGAGAAGTAACAAGCCCACATGGGAGAAGCACACCAGCCTGTGTGATCACAAGGTGTTCAAGCAATTGGGTAACAGACATTAGAAGACCCAATACAACAACAGCAATGAAGAAAAAAAAGTATATTGTTGAGAATGAAGGATATGGAGCTGAGTCCACAAGCCAATCTGTAGATAATTGCAAAATCCCTCACAGAAGGGTCACAAAGAAAGGATGAGTCAACCAGGGTTCACCAATGAAACACAAAATATCCCTCTGGTTCTTCGAGACTTGCTCACCCTCTACTATCCTGACCCCAGTCCTGCCTTTCATTGAGGGCCAGGCCAATATATGTATACAAGTTGTGAGATAAGAACTCACAACACACAGAAGCCAGAAACGGGAATGGGATCAGGGATGCCAGAGGGTAGGAGTAAGCTAGGGCAAGAATAGTAGGAAGGGAGAACTGACCACAATGAACAACACATAACCCCCACCACTACCCTAGGGGGATGAATAACAGAAACCGTGAGGGAAGGGAGACAGTAGTTGGTGTAACATGAAGATAATTATAATTTATAACTTATGAAGGGGTCACAAGGGGTGGGGGAAGTGGAGAGGAGGAAGGGAAAAAGAGAAATTGATACCAAAAGCACAAATAGAAAGTAAATGTTTAGAAAATAATGATGAATAATGGTAACAACAAAAGTACAAATATGCTTAATACAAATTGATGTATGGATTGTCATAAGCCCCAAATAAAATGATCTTTTAATAATAATAATAATAATAAAGACAGATAGATTGAGAGATTGAGAGATATAGATAGATGATAAAATGATTGATAGATGATAGACTAACAAAAAAAGAATTACACTCTTGGAGTTGCTATAGGTTGGCAGTAATCTTAGTGGAGTTTTGTTCTTTTTTCATTTCTTACTTATAATTTGGTGGGGGGGCAGTCACTACCCTCTGGTGGCCATGGGCACTACCCAGCACTGCTCCTGAGAGCCGCCGCTGGATTTGAACCGCCAAGGCTGCGGGCCACAGTCCTGCACTCAACCACTTACGCCACTGGGGCTCAGCCCTCTTTTATTGAAATTTACACATTTAGGGATTAGTTGTAGTTAAATATATATGGGTCTTTTTTGTTTATTTAAAATAATATTGCTCTTTCCTACTCCCACCAGGGCAGTGATGCCACACAAAAAAAATAAATAATATTGCTCGAATTAACTAACACAAAAAGAGCCCCTTTATTTGGTGTATTTTAATACTTTTGCATTTCAATACGTATTTTATGTATGATGCTTGTATCATACTTTATCATTATTTCATTAGCTGTATGAATATATAAGTAGAACACACATGTTTCTTAGGCATTGTTCTTACCGATATGCTATAGTTTTGTAAAAAGAAATATTGTTCTATTCTTCATACCTATTGGCATGGCAAGAATATGTAGTTTCATAGAAGTTTGGCTAATGTTCTTCATTCTTGATGTTGATGATATTTATATCCTTTCAACTAAATTGGATATCTAAGAAGTGGAGGACTTTTCTAAAATTGCTTTGAGCTGATTTTAATTAAATACAAATGTAATCAAAAGTATTTTCTTCTTTCATATTGAAGTGGAACAGGCAACACCCAAGAGTAAGGAACAATTTGTAAATCATATGTGCCTATAAAGATAAACCCTGTAAAATATTTGTACATTTTTACATGAATGACCAATAAATGAGCTATAATATTTCACCTTTAATCGACATTCTATTTAACTGTCATTCTTAGTTTTTGTTCTTCCAGGTAACTTAGTCATGTGACAAGTATTGCTAACAGTGAATATAAGAAAGGACAAGAATTCTGCTTAAAATAAATATTATAATTCCTTCTATAAGGATCTAAGCCAACTTGCAACTAGTAAGAGATTTTAGGAATCAAAACGTATATGACAGTTTAGAAATTAAGGGAATTCTTCCTAATGTGAATGCCTTGGCCCTTAGAAAGTGCATAAGGAAGGGCTGAGCCCTGGCAGCGTAGTGGTTGAGTGTGGGACTGCGGCCGACTGGCTTGGCAGTTCAAATCCAGCAGCAGCAAGACTGGGCCTCCCACTCCTACCAGAGGGCAGTGATGCCTAAAAAAAAAAAAAAAAAAGTACAGAAAGCAGGCCCTGCTTCCAGTCTGCTCCTTGTCTTCCCTCTTTGTCTTCCTTCCTTCCCCTCCCCTCGCCACCCACCTCTCATTACTGCTCCATCCTGGAGGAATCGACCCCATCCTGGCAACAGCCGGGACGCCATGCCCCAGTCCCTCGATGAGTTCAGTCTGAGTCTTTGTCCCCCCACCACCCAGCCAGCATGCCACTCATAAAGCAAGCTCAACCTTGGAAGAAAAAAAAAAGAAGAAGAAAGTACATAAGGCCAGAGGCTAAACTCAAATTCCAAAAATATCAGATATTTCCTGTAGTGACTAATGGTAAATCACCTTTTAAATAGTTTCCATTTGATATCATATTAATAAAGAATTAGCATTGAACTTCCCATCACCTCAAATGGAAAATGATATCAAGTGTGGAAAGTAATGAAAGAATCTGCTTTTGACTATTTTTAATTGAATAAATGACAACAAAAATGTACAAAGATCCATTCTCAATACATATAGTGCAAAATCAAGCTTTGAAATAGTGTCATTTAAATTAAGCAATGTTTTCAAAACTGATGTTACATATTATATCATCAGTTTCATCCCATAAATGAGATTGAAGAAGCTAAGAGGAGGATAACAGCAGTAATTCCTTAGGAAAAAATGAGATAATGATTTGGCATTTATTTAAAATGCAGGGTTTTTGCTAATGCAACATATGATAGCAAATCAGCGTGGACGTGAAGACCACCACTAGAAATTATAAATTATTGAGGGGTTTTCTTCTTTTGTTTCTTGTTTGAAAAATTCTTCCAACAAATAGGATCTTTTAAAAGTATTGGCATATAATTCACATATCATACAATTTAATAGTTCAAAGAATCATACGTGAAAGTAAAAGGATAACTTAGCAAAAACTTGTATGGAGGTCTAATCTTGAAGGTCCAGGAAATCTAGAAAGATAATTGATAGAAATGTGAAGGCTAAGTGAGGAGATTTAAAAGATCCCTCAGGAAAGAAACAATGGTCTTAATCTCATAGGCAATAAGAAGTGCTAAATCCAGTTCACAGCTGGAAGGTCAAGTGAAGAGTTCCAGGCCCATTATACCTTTTAATTCAAGTGTTTTTTTTTCCTCATTAATCTATTAACAAGTCTTATAAAATTAAGATTAATAGTTTAAAATTAATAGTTTAAAAAGTAATGTGATTTCCTCGTTGCATTCTGAAAGAAGGAAGAAGGAAGTGCAAAGAAGAATTTATACATTTGAATTGTGGTGTCAGTGAAGAAAATTGAGAGTACTCTTACTTAGATGCCGAAAGGTCTAATAAATCTGTCTTGGGAGAAGTGCAGCCAGAGTGCTTCTGAGAGACAGGACTGGATAGATTTTGTCTTACACACTTTGAACATGTTGTCAGGAGAGACCCGTTCTTGGAGGACCTCATGCTCGGTAAAGGAGAGGGCCAGCAGAAAAGAGGAAGCGCCTCAGTGAGATGGATTGACTCACTCCCTGCAGCTCAGACGCAGGAGCAGTTCGTTGTCAGGATGCTGCCAGACTGGGCAGTGTCTATCTGTTGAACATAGGATGACTATGGGCAGGAACCAACTCCACGGTACCTAGCACGGACAGCATTCCACACAGAAATTCACTCGGTCTTCAAATGCTACTTTTATGACAAAGTATATGTTATATTTTCAAGTGAATTTTCATCCATGATTACAAAAGTTTGTTGTTGTTCTTTATTTTGTACCCCCTACATCAGAATTTGGTCTCTGTTTATATTTGTGCGATACATTTCTCTTCTATTGCCATTCAATGAAATAGTTTACGTAGGAGTGAACTTGTCTAAATGTTGAAGATTTGGCAGACTTCTTCAAGCCTACTCAACATATATCATCTTGTAGTAGTAGGGGTAGTCTTCACGTTCTTTACAACTTTATTTCTTTAAGAACATAAGTCTCTAGAGATTGAATTTCCCTTGAGGTTTTATACATTCCAAAAATCTAAATTCTTATGAGCATTCAACTTAAATACAAAGTGTAATTTCCTACTTTAAAAAGAACTGGAATTAGTTTAAAATTAGCAGTTTTGTACCATGTTTCATTTTTTATGACATAAATTTCTGCTTTTTCATTTTAAGTTAGTGAAAATATCAGTTTATTCATGCTGATATTTTTTAAAGAATCAAATTATTTAACAATTAGATCTTAGAATATAGCATGGGTGTGAAATCTGACTTCCTGAGGAAGAGGGAGAATCACCATCATTAGTATTAGCTGTGTAAGTTTGATTTCCATAAAGCGAGGAGCAGGTTAAGTCTCATCCTCCACACTTCCCACCAGTTCTCACACCAATCATTCCTCTTGACGGAGTCTCTACTCCTCAGATGGGTTTCATAATTCATTGTAATTACAACACAGAAATCCCAGACGATTAAAGGTCATATTAAGGAACTAAACAAGTTACAAATCTCTTTTAGCACTCGAACATGAGTCTCAGGTCAAAGTGCTTGGCGCTAGTTCTGTGAATTCGTAAACGAGTTTCTCTGAGTTAGTGCTCCCTCCACACTGATGCTGGGGCCAGAAGGCCCTCAGCTTTACTCTGTGGGCTGAGAATCCCACCACTCCATCTGTAGCCCTGCTGCCACTTCTCTGAGGGCCCAGCTTTATCTCTCCTAGATAGGATTCCTAATACTTGTTTCCTGATGATGGTGGCATCCCCCTTTTCTCCCTCATTTCTGAGATGGCTAGTTTTATACCCTGCCAGTATCAGCCAAAATTGACAAATCCCCTTTAGGGTTCTAAATTTTAGCATCCCAATCCTGTTAAAAATCACTTACAACTGAATTATATATCCCCGTTAGCATTTCCCTCCACGTTTTTTTCCCCAGACACCTCAGGAAAAAACTATTTTGGTTGAAGTTACAAAGATTATGGCTCTCTCAATGCCATCTACTCAATGAAGACTGATGGCAGCTCTATCTGAACAGAGCAGAAGTGTACCTGTGTGTTCCAAGGCAATGAATCTTCACAGAAAACCATCTTTACTGATGGAACAACTTGTGGGTTTGCATAAGCAAACGTCTGAGGAGCAGCCCAACACATCATCCACTATATCTCCAAGGTTCTTTAAGATTATGACTAGAAGTACCATATTAAGCATCTCACTGCATTGTCTACCTGTTTCATCTCTCCTGCCATATTTCATGCATCATCTATAATACTTGTTTATTTTTTACTTATACTTTAATGTTTGAGCTTGTTAACAAATTCATTAATTTAACTATTTGTATTGTAATATGTATTTAAGAGTATCATAAAATAAAACCTGTTTATTTTTCTTTACTCATCTTTATTTTATGTTTAGTCTTAGTTGTGGATCAGACAGATAGAAAAGAAAAAAGATTAAAAGTTAAATTCTCAAAACTCAGAAGGAAATTATAGGAGATAAGCAAAGAAGATTCAAAAACATTGGAATTGCTTTAAAAGGAAAATATAGCATGGATAAGAACATTAACACCTATCCACAAACAGTGAAGCAGAAAATGTGACCACTGCACTAAAATTTGAATACAATGTAAAGTTCAATCACATGTAGGAAATAGAGCATGTTAGAAATGCAATTACTCAGAATAAAAACAGAAAAATTGAGATTGTGAAATGAGGACTGATTAAAATTAGGAAAGAAATAGAAATTCACTAAAGTATCCTGAAAAGAAGCATCTTTACCAGGTAGCCCGACAAAAATTATTTTCTGTCTTTTCTGATTCTTGAATACTAATGTGTTTAAAGAACACAATTTTCAATCAAGTATTTAAATACTATTCGCATCTTTTCCTCCTCATTTTTATACTTTTTTTTCCTGTCCAATGCTTAGATGCAGCCAACCTTTTCCAATATTTCCTTTGTGGAATTGGGCCTTCTTATGAAAATGAAACTTTTATCATGTTATCTATGATCTGTCACCACTTTATCTCTATAAAAATGAAGGTAATAGGAGAGTGGTGTCTTACAAATATACAGGGTGAAGGGAAATCACCATCTTCAACATCAGTACAGTTGTCCTAGGTCTGTTCTTATGACTAAGATCAGACATGCGTACACACTCAAAACTTTCTTAACAATTCTGACAGTAACTGTCCCTTCCACAACACTCTCCTTCTCTACCACATTCTATAATCCACAGAGCTCATAGATAATTTTCATAACTATGATGATTTTTTTATTAAGAATTTTATTAGGAGCTCTTTACAGTTCCTATACAAATCCTAATTCAATTAGATCATGGATAATTGTATAATTACTGCCTTCATCAGTTTCAAAACATTCTCTTTCTTCTTGAATTCCTTGAATTCTTTATGCCCTCCTCCTACACCCTATTCCCCAGGAGCCCTTCATATCATGATATGATATTATATGATATTAGTATGCTACTTTATATTACATTACATTATAATTGCATATATCTTTGGGGTTGTGTCTTACACCATCCAATGTATCTGTTCACCTACAAATCTATTATTCGTTCCCCTCACATAGGGTTATAAAATCATCATTTCTATCTGTTTCCTCTTCCTCCACACTCTCTTCTTGTACCCTCAGGGAAAAATTACTCTGGTTGCTCTTTCTGAAGGATTACCTATCTGGGTTTTCATGCATCAAACAATCTTAATTATACAAGTGATCATCCACAGGCCTATCAATATTAATGAGCTATAATAAAGACCATAATAGAAAGGGGAGAAAGCATTAAGGAATTGGAGAACAATTATGTGTCCCATCCGTGCTATTCCATACCCTGGATATAAAGCCTTCCATGTGGCCCTTCTGTGAAGGACTGTCCAATTATCTTACAGGTGGGTTTTGAGTCCTATTTTGTGTCCATGCTCCTTAATGTCAATTGATTGCTTGTTTGTGAACCTCTGATACCTATTCCTGTCGACATTTCATGATCATATACACTTCTTCCACGTGGGTTTTGTTGCTTCCCTATTACATAGCTGCACATCTAACTCCAAGTTTTTAAAACCCTTGATGCTATAATTTGTAATATCAGCTTTTTTCACCATTTTCCTTTATGCACTATTTTGTATTCAGTGATCATGTTGGGTAGGTGAGCATGATATATAGTGCCACATTTTTAGAACAAAATGTGTGTATATATATATATATATCCATAAATACACCTATCTTTGGAATTTTACATATTTACTTATCTATATTTATACATATTTATAACTTTTACTTTCTTCTTTCCTCTTATTCTTTTTTCTTTCCTCCTTCCCCACTGTCATGTGTACCCATTATCACTTCTAAGTAAATTTTCTCCAATATGTTTCAATTGTTCACACAGAACCAGAAATGCTACCCCCTCTTTACCATCAATTTTAGAACCTTTGTTATTCCCTTGTCCTTTTCATTATTGGTACACCATTCCTCACGTCTCTCCACTCACCTCCTCCCCTTCCATCTACCTGAGAACAATTGGTCCCATTACTGTGACTTTGGGATTGCTTATCCTGGCTAATTTATATAGATAGACACTAAAAGAAAGAAGGAGAAGAAGAAGGAGAAGTAGTAGTAGTAATAGTAGTAGTAGTAGTAGTAGTAGCCAAAAAATATGCCCAAAAGTAACTATTAGCTTGACCCAAAATAGATGAGTATCTCTCTGTTAATTAGCAAGCAGGCCCTGTTATAACCCATCAGTATAATCTCATTTTCTTTCAGGGTTTCATATCCCAAGACTTGCCCACCTAACAGTGCTTATGTCATTTTTGTCCTCAGCATTTGTGACCGAGAGATGCCCCTTGTACAAGTCTGCATTGCTCTTGCTACAGTCAGGTGGACATGTCTAGTGCCCATTCCCCCATCCTGTTACATCTTTAGATTTTCAGTGTGGTCCTTAGTGAGTAACTTCCCACCAGTTCAGAAGAGGTGCCAAGAACAGCTCCCTGAGTCAGAAGTCTACAATCTCGATTCCTAAGAGACTTTGTAGCCTGTTGCACTTCCCTCTTGGTTTGCCTCCATGTGGGTGGGGCAGAATGACCACTCTCCCAGAACTGTATTTTCAATGCTGTCCTGTGCAACATTGCCATCTAGGAAGAGGATGCAATTTCTCAAGCTGTGGCCAGCCCTGCAGTCCTTTCTGTGAACAAGCTGCTCTGAGCAGGAACTTTCCCTCAAGGTTTGGCACACCGAAATGAAGACTACTCTCTCTCTCCCTTTCTCATAGAGCCATAAGGAATACCCTTCCCTTGGGTGGATTTGTGCCCTGGTCCCCCATTGTTTTCTTTTATCTTCTTCCAAAGATGGCTTAATAGACAGGTATTATCTGCATCTTTTCTTTTTTTATTTTTTGATGATCATTGGGTTTGGTCTGACTCTTGCCAGAGTATCTAATCTTCAGTCTGGGAACTGTATATGTGCACTTCCTCTATGCGCATTCTGTTTTCTGAGCTTACCTCAGTAGGCTTATTTTGTGCCTGTTCTATTGTGCTTTGCTACAATCACTCAGCGCAATATCCTCCAACTCTCTCCATGAGAAGATGTGCTTCATCTTTTCATCACTATTTCCTGTGGATGTATAGCACTCCCTTGTCTGTATATCCCAAAGTTTTCTAATCCATCCATCTAATGATGGAAAGTTACACTGTTTCTAATTTTTCATTGTTGTGAGCTACACAGTGATGAACATTGGCATAAAGATATCTGGTTGTGGCCTTTTTATTTTTTTTCCTTTTTCTTATTTTTTCTTGGTATATGACCAGTAGTGGAACTCCTGAGTTTTAAGGCAGCAGAACTGAGTTTTAAGGCAGCTCAACTGTTTTAGGTATCCCCAAATTGCTTTCCACAGTAGCCATATATATTTCCAAGAGCACCAGCAACAAATGAGAGTTCCGACCTCACCATAGACCCTTCAACAGTTGTTGCTTCCTGATATTTTGAATTGGGTTATCTTTGTAGGTGCTAGGTTGTTCTCATAGTTGTTTTAATTTGCATTTCATGGATTGCTGATTATCAGGAACATTTTCTCATATGTTTATTGGCCTTTCGAGTTTGCTTGTTTGTGAATCTTCTTCTTTTTTTTTTTTTGTGAATCTTCTTCTAGAGACTTTTGCACAGCTCTTCTGTGCCCAATTTGTTTTTTTCTTTTTTTTTTCTTTTTTTTTGGGGGGGGCATCACTGCCTTCAGGTGGTGGGAGTAGGAGGCCCAGCCTTTGCTCCGTGGAGCTGGAATCGAACCTCCATCCCGTGGGCCGCAGTCCCGTGTACAACCACTAAGCCACTGGGGCTCAGTCCTTGTTTTTTTCTTATTGGAAGGTTGCAGGATTCTGTAGATTTTAGTAATAAGTCCTTTGTTGGATATATCATTGGTGAATATCTTTTCAAAGTCTGTGGAAGCTCTTATTATGTCTTTTGATGTAATGAAGTGTATCCACTCATCTTTATCTTTAGTGTATTACCGTCATATTTAATATCTTCTTTTGAGGGCATATCCTTCCTTATTCCTGATAGCCCAAGTATTCCCTGAGGAAAGTTTCTTAGCATTGTCCTTATTTTCTCATTGATGATTCTGATATTTGGGGGCTTAACCTTCAAGGTCTGTGACCTGCCTTGAATTTATTCTTGTATATGGAGTGAGGTAAGAATATTGCTTCATTTTCTGCAGGTAGATATCTAGTTTTTCCATGACCACTTACTAAAAAGGGCATCCACTTCCCATTTGATATTTTTGGGCCCTTATTGAAGATCAGTCACCTATATGCTACAGATTTTTAATTCTGGATTTTCTGTTCCTATCAACTGCTCTGTGGTCTATTAGACTGATACCACGATGTGTTGACAACAGTGGCTGTGGAATAAGTTTTAAAGTCAAGTAATGCAAAAATTCCCTCTTATTCTTCTTGCATAAGAATTCCAATTCTGGGATTCTTCGCTTTCCATATGAAGTTGGTCATTATTATTTTCACCTCTTTGATGAAGGATGATGACATTCATCTCATGTTTGACTGATCTTACATAGAGTCTTAGGTAGGATTGACATCTATATGATATTGAGTCTCCCAATCCACAAGGATGGGATATTCTATTTGTGAATGTCCTTCTTGATTTTTATAGTATTTTCCTTTAATTTTTCTTATTTAGGTGATTTGGTTTTTTGATGAATTATCTCCCGAGATATATTACTCTATTTACTATTGCAACAGGTCCAACCATTTTGATCTCTTTTTCTGTAATCCCATCAGTCATATATTGCAATCCAATTGACTTCTGCCTGTTGAGCTTGAATCCTGTAATTCTGCCATATTCCTCTATTGCTTCCAGTACTTGTCTAGGGGGCCCTTTGGGTATTTCAGTATATAACATCATGTCATCTGCAAGTAACAATAGTTTCACTACTTTTTTCTTCATATGCATACATTTGATATCCTTTTATTGCCTTATGTTCTGAGCTAGGACATCCAGGACTATGTTGAATAAAAGTGAGGACAAGGGGCATGTGTGGTAGTTAAATAATCTGGTTTCAATTTGAGGACTGGAATTTTAGGGGTGGAGTCTGCTCTGTTAATTGGGATATAGCCAATAAGGCCTCTGTATGGGTGTGTCCTTTTCCTGAGCATTGGGGGGCTCCTGCAGTTTGTCCTTGGAGGGAAGAGACACTCTCTCCTAGCTCTCTCCCTTGGAAACTCTCTACTGACAAGGCTCACTCCCTGGGAGACCTTATGAACAAGGAGCCTGATGGAGTTACACTGGGATGCATTCAGATTCAAGCTGAAGGAACCACGAGGAGACCCCTGCCAGAGCTAATATGCTTACAATGCCATTAAATCCACAGATTGCCACCTACTGGTCTGTGATATTCCTGCATTTGGCATCATTGCTTGTGTTTCATGAATCTGAAGAGGACTTTCTAGATCGGTGTCAGATATATGGATTAATATTGAATTAACACAGCAACCTTGTCTGGACCCCTTTTTCAGTGGGGATTGTTTTGTCTTTCTAAATTGATCTTATGCTATGGGTTGGTTTTTCATAAATAATTTGTATATGAAGTAATTAATTATATTGAGGTAAATTGTATTGAAATAATTTCCTTCCAATCCTATCTTCTTCAGTGTCTTAATTAGAAATGGGTGTGAACTGTGGCCAAATGCTTTTTTCTGCATCTGTTGATGTTGTCATGTGGTTCTTTTCCTTTTTTTGTCAAGGTGGTGGATAACATTGATGGATGTTTGGCTGTGAACCACTTCTGATTCCATAGTATGACACACACACCCATTGGTAATGATGAATTATTTGTTTTATATATTTCTATTCTATTGACCAACATTTTCTAAGAATTTTTGCATCAATATTCATTAATGATAACATCCTGCATTTCTCAATCCTGGGATCCTTGCCTGGTTTAGGTATCAATGTTATACCCATCTCATAGACTGTGTAGGGAGTTGAATGTCCTGTTCTAGTCTCTGGAAGAGCTGGTGTAGATTTGGTTTCAGCTTGTCCCTAAAATCTTGGGAGAATTCTCCTGTGAAGATATCTGGGCCAAGACTTCTTTATATTTGTACTTCATTGACAAACTTATATATTTATTCTTTTGCTCTGGGTCTGTTCAGGTTCTCGACAGCTATATGAGATCATCAGTAGAGAGTTTTTTTTCCATGTCTTTGTCTATGTCTTCTATGTTGTTATATTCATTTGAACATAGACCTTCATAGTACAATATAATTAGTCTATAATTCTATTAGGTTCCATTATAATTTTCCCTTTTTTCATCCCTCTTCCTATATATCAATGTCTGCTCCTTTCAATCTTTTGTTATATTTGAAAACAGTTTGTTGATTCTGATAATCACATTTTGAAGAATCAGCTTTTTGCTTCATTGATTTTTTTACTTTGTTTTCTTGTTTTCCCACTCATTTATCTCTGTCTTGATTTTTACAATTTTGTTTTCTTTTGCTATTTGAATGACTATTTTGTGGACTCTATTTCAACTACTGAAGGTGTTGTGATGGAGTCTTGATAAGTAGTCTCTCGTCCTTCTTCTTATATGTATGTATTGCTATCAAACATCGTTTGATAACTTCCTTTTCTGTATCGCTTAGTTTTGGGAATATTGTAGTCTCATTCTCATTAGTTTCTGGAAACTTCCTAATTTTGTTTCTAATTTAGGCCAGTACCCACTATTTTTGAAGAAGAAAGCTATTTGTCCTTCAAGTATTTGCCTTTGTTTGCTTGATCTTTTGTTGTTTTTGTTCTTGCATTCCAGCTTTATGGTGTAGTGATCAGAGAAGGAAGTATTAGTGACTTCCATATGAATTTACTCATATGGGTCCTTGAATTCTTTTTTTTTTTTGGCAGTTAGGAGAAGAGCGCTACGTATATCTATCAAGTTGTGTTGTCTAATTGTAGAATGCAGTTCTACAACCTCCTTCTTGGGCTTCTTTTCCACTGATCTGTCTTTCTTGGTGAGCAGTGTATCGAAGCCTCCTACTATTATAGTTGATATTGTGATTTCAATTTTCATCTTTTGAAGTTTTTGATTGATGAATTTTGTGGGTCTCTTTGGGTGCATAAATATATATTATGTTGATTGACTCTTGGTCTACTGATAACTTAAGCATGTCCATCTTTATCTATAATTATGTTCTACGCCTAGAGGTAAATTTTGCCAGAGATTAGAATTGCAGTTCCTGGTTTATAAAAAAAAAATTACTATTTGCGTGAAATGCCTTTTGTCATTTTTGATCCTCAACCGTTTTTGTCTGTGAGCTTGACATGTGTCTGCTGCAGACAAAAAATTGCTTTTTGTTTCCTAATACAACCTGCTAGCCTTTGTTTTTTAATGGGAGAATTCAGACCATTGAAATTCAGAGTTATTACATCCATCTGTGGATTATTTGCTGTCATCTTGTATCTTTTGTGTCAGAAATGTTCCTACTTCCCTACTTAGCAGTATGTTGTGTACGTGAGGGGTGGGGTGTGGGTGAGATGCATTCTTGCCTTCCTTTCACTATTGCATCATTGACATCTTGGGCACTGCTTTCAGTGCATTGACTTCTTGGATAGTGTTAATACCATGTGATGGTTTCATAGTTGTGTTCTGTGGATGTTGGTCTTCTGTCAAAAATTAAAAGAAAATAATTTTGGTAGTGCCGTTTTGTGCTGTTCTTTGTCTTGTAGTCTTTAAATTTTTTGTTGTCTGGGGAAACTTACCTTTTTGACAGTTTAGAAGGTTAGCTTCGTGGGAATGAGAATTCTTGGGTTGCCATTATTCCTCTTCAACTTTTGGAAGATGCTACTTGACTTTCTCCTATTCTTCAAGGTGTTTGCTGAAAAGTCTAAGTATATCCTTCTCTGATTACCACTATAGTTTACTGCATTTTTTTTTGTCAAGCTGCTTTTATGATTCCTTCCTTTTCCTCAAAATTGTATAATTGTATTACTATATGCCTTGGTGTATTCTTGGGGTTCACTCTAATTGATGTGCTCTCTGCTTCCCACACAATTGTCTAATTCTTATTCATAATGGCTTCTTCATTATGCCTTTTCTGGTATCCCAATTATTCATGCATTTTCCCCAAGGACACTAGTCATCATTCTCAGACTTTCTCCACTTTCTTTGCTTATCTTGTTTGATTGCTTTTCCCATTTATTGAATTTTGCTTGGTTACCTTTAAGGTTGCTGATATAGTCCTCTGTTTCTTCCAGTCCGATGATGAGTTCTCTTATCATACTCTTGGATTATTATGCATTGCCCCTTCACTTTTGTATTTCCCTTTGGTATGTGGACTCTAATCACTCTATTAATCCATCTTTTTTTCTGTATTGATTCTGTCTTTAGGTCTCTAAGGAATATTCTGAAGATGTCTTTGTGTGGCAGTTCAAACCCTGCTTCTTCTGTGTACATTGCTATGTCCAGGTCCTCCTCGGACATTGCATTTTGTTTCTCTTGCATTCTTGTGGTTGCTGATGTGGGTTGTCATCTGTATCTCATTTTAATGGAACTTGGTGTACTGTGTTTTCTCTCTCAGAGGCTAGAAATAATGATTCTAAGGATTATTTGCAATCAACTGTGCTATGTGATAGATGTGTGTCTCTATCTCACTGGGGTTTATGCTCTCCCTAAACAGTCAGGATTTTCTATTCTGAAGGCAGTTTGGGTTTTCTTCTCAAACAATACAGGCTGGGCCGTCTCTGGCAGTTAGGGTAGTGTTGGTCAAGCCTATTGCATGGAAAGCATGCAGAGTGAGACCACTAGGGACCATAGGGTGTGGGTGGTGGAGGTTAGGGTGGCCCGGAATCACATCACAGGACACATGGTCATCAGGGTGTATATAGGGTTCAGGGAAGATAAATGCAGAGGAGAAGGTCAGCCCATGGGTCAGAGTACAGCTGTGAGATGTTCAAAGGCATGACTGCACATCCCAATTCCCCTACTCAGGTTCCAAACCTCAAACCCAGCAATTGTTGCTGAGCTCTCAATGCAGTTACTCCTAGCTCACCATCATCATTCTGGAAGTCTCAACTATGAGTTTTATTAAGAAACTTAATTTCAATTCAGATAAGAAATGGGGACAAAGTTGTTTAATTAGGCTAGTCTGTTCACTGCCTTAGGCTCTTCGCCTGGTCCCAGATGAACTAAGGTAATTTACAGAGTCAATACACGCCCAAAGAACATATCAGCCCTGTATAAAATTCAACCTGTAAACATTTAGCTCTATTTAACTGAATAAGTATGCCCTTCAGAGGCACCCCATTCCATAAGCAAGCCTTTTGCCAAGCAGACTTTATTTGCTTTACAGTCTGGGAAGTTCACTACTCTGTCATATATTCTGTCTCTTGGTTCTGCTTTTATATTGTGGGGGCCATCCTCTTAGTGTCAAAGCAGTTTCCTGGATTAAGAAGGTTAAATATACAGGGTTCTTGAATTCCAAATGACACATCCAATCCCTAACCCTTCTCTCGTGCTGTTAATGAGAGTCCCTTCGTAGTATTTGTGATGGCTCATTTTATACGCAGCAGGTTGGCAATCACAGTGAACCCTGCTAACAACCATTCATAGTCAAATCATATAGTCAAGTTTGTAGTTTCCCCCACTAGACTATATGGTGAGAAACAATGACACTATTTACATGTGAATATGGGAAATTGAATTTGTCCTGTGTTTTCCAGCTCTTAACTGTATCCATGTACATGCTCTAGTCAGATTTTTAAGGTAGAATTAGGGTCATGATAGTGGAGGGAGGAAGCATTAAAGAACTAGAGGAAAGTTGTATGTCTCTTTGGTGCTATATTGTACCCTTACTGGCTCCTCTCTTCCTTGTGACATTTCTGGAAGGGGATGTCCAATTGTCAGGGATGGACTTTGGGTCTCTACTTTGTGCACTCCTTCATTCACATTGAGATAATGACTTTGTTCTTAGTCTTTGATGCCTGATACCTGATTTCATGAACACCTCATGAGTAAACAGGCTGGAGTGCTTCATTCAAATGGTCTTTATTGCTTCTTAACTAGATGGTCCCTTGTTCATCTTCAAGCTTTTAAGACCCTAGACATGATATCTTTTAAAAGCCAGGCACCATCAACTTTCTTCATCACGTTTGCTTATGCACCCACTTTTGTCCTCAGAGATAATTTCAGGAAGCTGATTATCACAGAATGACAGATTATTAGGACAAATTGTTCATGTGGTGAGGGAGTACTTGACTAGAGGCCCAATGTCCATCTGGTTCCTTAATACTTAACCTATAAATATATGTACATATAATCAACCCAAGCAGATGGTGTTATTTACATATACACAGGAGAGGGAGAGAGGGACCAGACTTACATGTCAAGCACCAAATGTGAATGCAACATACTGACATGAAGCAGGGATGAAGAGAAAGGTGTGTGGGGATAGCCCCAATCCCAGCTACATGGAGAACCCCCACTCTCTCCCAGAAGAATTCACTTCAGAATAGAGTATTAAAGCTACAGCTCAGTGAGAGAAACTTGTCTGATCAAAGCACACAGGATCACACAAAGAGGGGAGCATAGAGAGAGTAATACATCCTGGTCTGCCAAGCCCCAAGGATGATATTCCTGCTCAGAGCACCCAATACACAGGAAAGGCTATAGGGCTGGCCCGACCATAACACATGACGTCCCTCACTGATCCATTGAACCATAAGAGACAGCACTGGAAGTACAGTGATGGAATTGTGCCTCTTTTGAATCCACCAGACCTGAGAAAAACACTAAGATCATGCAACAGAGCAACAAGGAAGCAAAGCAATGAATTCCCTGGGGAATACCTAAAATAAACTTTGGGGACAGGGCATGACACTCCATCAGACTAGACTGAAAAACACTTCCAAAATTCAATGAACATACCTAGAAGTAATTATAAGCTTTTCTTTTTTTGGGGGGGGGGGAGGGGGGAGGTGTCATTGGTTTTGTTGTTGTTGTTTTATTTTTTTCTATTTTTTCTTCTCTATCTTGTTTTTGTGCTTATTGTCTCTGTATGCTTATCTATATGATAGGCAGGATAAACATTCAGAAGGAAAAACAATAGGATCTATGGTTTCAGGGGAACATGGAAGAAGGGGAGGTGGGAGAAAAGAAGTGGGTGTTAACATGCCCAGTGACACGGGAACAACAAGGGATAGAAAATCAATGGCAAGGAGGGCATAGACTTTCTGGTAGGGCTTGATCAAGGTCAATGTACCTGAAAAGAATTAATGAAACGTGAATGAAGGCCGTACATATAGTAGAAAAAGAGGGAAGTAAAAGGAAATAAAGGAAAGAAGAAGGAGACAAAGGACATTTATAGAGGTCTAAATACGTGCTTGTAAATTGTAGATATAGTTATATAGCAGGAGGGAAATAGATCTATATACATATATTTATAGTTTAGGTATAATTTTTTTATTAACGATAAAACCTGTCACCATCTAATCAATTCCAATCATAGAGACACTATACGGCAGATTAAATTCTCCGTGGTATTTCTAATACTGCACAGTTTCGTGGAAGTAGAGTGGTATAACACCATTCTTGGGAGCTGATGGTGTCAGTTTGAACAGATGACCTTTTGGTTAGCAGGCAAACATATAACCATAGCATCACAGGGCTCCTTATTAATAACAAATGTTTAAGTTTTCTTTTAAAAATAAATGTATACAGCTGAGCCTCGGTGACATTATTATTAAATTACAGTGATATTTAAAGTCACAGTTTCTTCTGCATATGATACAAAACATGCTACTCTTTTTGAAAGTGCTACTGTTTATATGATTGCGAGTTTCATCAAATTTTTGGTGTTTTGACTACTTTATTATTGCAGAAATATACTACTCATAGCCACCGCATGCACAACAGAACGGCACACTGCACAGTCCTGAGTCGTCCTCACCACGGCTGCTGGGTCGGAGCCCATTGAGGCAGCCACTCCTCTGTCGGTTCAGTATACTGTGCAGTGCTCTGATGCTGGAAGTTATGTCACCAGTATTTCTAATGCCAGCAGGGTCAAAGTAAGCAGGCTTCAGAGGAGTTTCTAGACTACGACCAGTCAACAAAGAAGGACTTTGTTCCCTGCTTCAGAGCAAGTAGTCGCTGAATCCTATTTAAAAGACTAGAAGGGGGCTGAGCCCCGGTGGCGTAGTGGTTGAGTGCGGGAGTGCGGCCCATGGAGTTGGTGGTTCAAATCCAGAAGCAAGACTGAGTAGCTCCCATGACCACCAGAGGGCAGTGATGCTCCCCCCCCCAAAAAAAAAAAGACTAGAAGGAGATAATTCTTAAAAAGGTTTTCACTCCATTATTAATAATGTTGTAGCTAAGGTTGTAGATCAAGGTAGAAAAATACTGAAAAGATTCTGTTGTGACTATATTTATATAATCTAGGAAATAGCACACGTAAGCAATTTATAATTATACATTTAAATATTTACCACTACTCTTTTATGATTAAAATTGATCATAAACATTTTTCAAGAGTTCCGTAGTATTTTGTGTGGAAGGAGGTTCATTTTGAAAAGGCCAACACTGTAAGACATTGCTCTAAGGGTCATCAGCTGGAATGATGTCACCACTGGTCCACTTTTTTCAACAGACACATAATGAAACCAGTCTCTTCAGCCTTCATTCAGGTCTTCATTCAGGCCTGTCTTACACTTGCCATTGTTGTTTTTATCATTATTACTGGGCGCCTAGTTCATGAAGGTCTCTAATTACTTTCTATCTTTTACTGTTAAAACTACCACCACCCCCCTCCACATGCACACATTCATCAGACTAGTAGTAAGCCGCAATCCGTTTCCTCGTTATGCTGATTATAGTGTATCTGACCTCTATGCACATCTTTGTTAGAAGGACATATTTTTTAAAAGTTCATGGGGGGGAAATGGAATTTAAAAAAGAATGGAACATTTCCATGAAGTTTTTGATGTTCCCTGGTATATTTACACTATCACTATAACATGTACATATTTCACATATGTTTAAACCTTAAACATGCAAACCCAACACATTGTATTTTGTAACATCTGTTCTTCGTGCAAAACTGCTTCACATTCTCTTCATAGCAATCATTCTAAAACACAATTCTATTTGTATAACTTTCTAGATTTAAAACCTTTATCAGTTTTTCATTGTCTATAAAGCAGAGCTCAAACTTTTAGTATGGCAAATAGGTTATTTTATATTCTAGACCCAAACTAAATGTTCAGCATCATCACTCTATCCACATAAATTCTATGAGGTACTCAGTCATGCCTGGCTTTCTAATAATCATTTATCTCTTTAAAAAAATGTTAGCTCTGACAAAATTGCCTTACTCCACTACTTTTATCTGTTAAATTCTAGTTTCCCTTTCAAGATGTAACTCACCTATCAACCCTTCTTTAAAACTCTTCCAAATCCTGAAATCTAGCTTCATTTTTCATTGTTCTATGTACTGGTTGGTTCTTTGCATCATTATAATAAGACATGGTGTACTGTTTTTGTACAATTTACATCTAGTTCTTCTTTTATTATTGTATACCAGGTCTTATTTTTGAGATGAAATGCAATCTATGAAAGACATCAAAAAAGTTCTAAAATCTTTAATTCTATTTTCCAAGATATTTATGAAACCCCTCCCTATTTATTCAGACATAGTTTGTACAGTAGCCTTAGACTCATAATATTAGTAAAAGGATATTCACAGTAAAAGTTAAATGAAATAAATAAATAAAATGAGAATAAACCCTCTACATATCATTCTATTCTCTATCTTAAAAAAAGTCTCTCTCCTTTCATTGAATTAACACATTCCATGACAATTTTAATTTTATTTTATAATACATCAATTACATTAAGTGTATAGAAGTAAATATTTTAGAAAAATAATACACAAATGTCCCTTCTACATGATCCCCTAAGTATTACTTATTAAGTGGGTAGGCTGAACTAGCCAATAGATGTATGATTCCTTCTACTTCCCTTAACATCTAACCTCAAAGGGCATATTCTCTGCAGTAAGCTTACCCTTAGCTGTGCCTTATAAAGATTTATGAAATCACTAAAATTATAATTGTGCATAATCTAATTATGTCATTATGTCATACACAAATTATGTGAATCAAGCTATTTATATTAAATATGCAATTATATCAAATTATGCTAATAGGCGAATTCAGGATAATGAACTAAAATTAATTTTAAAAGCAGAGAAGTTAACTCAGATACACTACATTCAAAAAACAGTACATATTTAGAAGTAAACAAATACATATTCCTGTTTTACCTGAGCTAATTCAGGTTCTAATCAATGTGCCTCTCTCTTTCCATATATTCTTTCCATTCCATCCACATTCTGTGCACACCATGTTTCAAAATTCAGGTCTGAGTTAATTATATAGCTGATTAAAAACTTTCAATGAGAAATAATTCATATTTCTTAAGAGTAGCAGTGTTTTTCACCAGTTTTTCAGCCAACCTCAGATTTCATCATTTCTCAAAAATATGGTGATTAACTTAAATTCCATGAATCCATTCTACTAATTTACACCTTCATAACTTTGCACAAAACTGTTCATAATTAGCATTAGGATAGTTTGGGGATAAAATATCATCAATTAATACTAGGAAAATAAATAGATATGACATGGAGTATGGGCTGAGCCCCGGTGGCGTAGTGGTTGTGCGCGAGACTGTGGCCCACTAGGACAGAAGTTCAATTCCAGCAGTGGGGCTGGGCCTCCTACTCCCACCACCGGAGAGCAGTGATGCCCCCCCAAAAAAAAAACAACAAAACAGCAACAACAATAACAATAAAGAAATACAAAGACATGGAGCAAGTAGTATCAAAATATTTAGAAACAAAGATGACAAGGATTCACCACACATACATGGGTGACATGGGAGGAATCAGCCCCTGGAGAAGGATATTATGCTTGAGAAATGTAGAGAGTCTGCAAAGAAAAAGAAAAGAAAAGAGGAATACCCTTAGTAAGATGTGGTGACACAGTGACTTCAGCAATTAGTTCAAACAAAACAATTGTGAAGGTGACAAAAGACTAGATCATTTTTTGTTGTGTTGAATGTAGATTGGGTAAGTAGAAGTAGGAATAGATACAAGGGCATCTAACAAAAGAAAAAAAATCAAGGAGTCCCAAGAGTATGTTGATTACAGTGGTGAGAATCTATCAAGGTTATGGGGAACATGCAGATATTCATCAGTAAATATAAGATTCAGTGGGTGGAGAGAAGGTGGGGTGGTGAGATGGAACCAACTGCAAGGATATACACATAAGCTCCTATTTGAAGGATGGGCATCAGGGGAGTGGGTTGGGGGAGAGGGCAGACAGTGTAAGATGTGACAGAACAATAATAATTTATAGAGTATTGAGGGTTGGTGGGGAGAGGAGACCAGGGGAAGAGGAGAAAGGATGGAAAAGCCGATACCAAGGGCTCAAGGGGAAAGGCGGATGTTTGGAAAATGATAACAGCAGCGGACACGTGAAGGTGCTTGGCACAGTATATTTATTTATGTATTGTGAAAAACGATGTATGTGTCCCCAATAAAATGATTTTAATTAAAAATGATTTAGGTTTATCTTCATAACCAATATCAAATTCAGTAATATATGTACATTCTATTCCTAGTTTTCTAAAAGTTGCTTTTTAAAAATACATGTACTTTTGTAAGATGATTCTTTTACCATATCCCTTTGAAACTGTATTTCCAGTAAGATGTATTGATCACTTTTGTAAAGGAGTCCTTTATTTGGGGGCAAAAATAGAACAATGTCATATAACAGGAACTGATTAATCTTCTTCCTCTTCTCCACATCATGGGAAGCTGACACAGTTGAGATGAGGTCTCCCCTGTTGAAGTGATTTTTAAGATATATTAATGTTACCTTATTATATTTAATATAATTAAACATATTTAATTATCTTAATATATTTAAGTTATATTAATAAGGGTACCTGCTCCTTTTGATCCCTCATGATCACACAGGCTTGTGTTCTTATTCCATGTGGGTTTTGCTGCCTCTGTGCTAGAGGGTCACTTGTTTACCTTCAAGATCCTGGACACTTTATTATTCGGTAGCTGGGTACCATCAGTTTTCTCCACTATGTTTGCCTCTGCACCCATTTGTCTTCAGCAATTGTACTGGGAGGGTGGGCACACAATGATATGATTTTTGTCCCTTGGTGACTGATACCTGATGCCTTCAACACCTCATGGTCACACAAACTGGTGTCATTCTTCCATGTGGGCTTTGATGTTTTTAAGCTAGATAACCTCTTGTTTACCTTCAAGGCTTTAAGACCCCAGATGCTATATCTTTTGATAGCCAATCACCATCAGCTTTCTTCACTACTCTTGCTTGTGCCCTCACAAGTCCTCAGTGATTGTCTAGGGGAGGTGAGCACACAGTGATATGTTTGTTTCCTATTTGATGCCTGAGACATGATCATTTTGACATCTCATGACCACACTGGCTGGTGTGCTTCTTCTATGTGGGCTGGGCTACTTCTCAGTTAATGGCAGATTGTTTATCTTCAAGCTTTTAAAAGCCCAGCCATTATATCTTTTGATAGCTGGGAACCATCACCTTTCTTCAAGCACCAAGAAGACTCAAATCACTACAAATGAGGGGGGTGCAGGGTGGGGATGCAAGGCCCATTTATGGGCATTTGGACATCCCCTTTCAGAAGGGCCGCAGGGAGGAGACGGGTTGCTCAGGGTACAGTGCTTCTTAAAGGCTTCCTCCCCCCAACTATCATGATCCTAATTCTACCTTATAAATCCCAGCTGCACTGGAAGAAGTACACTGGTACAGGTGGGAACTGGAAATCCAGGAAATCCAGGACAGATGAACCCCTCGGGACCAGTAGTGAGAGTAGAGATATCAGAATGGTGGGAGGAAGGAAGGGTAGAGAGGGGGAGCCAATTATAAGTATCTACACATAATCTCCTATCTGAAGGATGGACCATGGAGGAGGGGGCAAGATAAGATGTGATGCAGTATAAGATATGACAAAATAACAATAATTTATAAATTATCAAGAACTAATGAGGGAGGGGGCACAGGTAGGGGAGGGAAAAGATGAAAAGCTGATGTTAAGGACTCAAGTAGAAAAATAAATGTTTTGAGAATGATGGTGGCAGCAGGAGTGCAAAAGTGCTTGGCACAATAAATGTATTGTGGAATGTGATAAGTCACGTATGAGCCTCCAATAAAATGATTTTAAAAAATGAGGGTGCAGTATGTGGTTCATGAGCACTAGGCAGGCATACTACCTCATTGCCTGGGAAACTAAAGTAGAAGATTAGATGCCCAGGGACATGAGTCTACCTTTGTCTTGGGGATTATATTTAAATATAAAGTGGTTACATACAATATTTGTCCATTTGTGCTTGAATAATCTCATTCACTGCATTATTCTGGGCAGATGAGGGAAAATTCCACTGACATTCATATATGTTCAAGAGAGAATTTTATATCAAAAGCAATTATTCATTAATAAAAACCCCAGCCCAATCTAGATCAAGTCCATAAATTGACTATTAGCCCATATACCCAATATGCCATTAATTCCTCTTCAGACTCAGGAGTACATGAAATGATACTGAATGCAGGAAGATCACAGGCCAGTGGGTAGAAATCTTGTGGATCCAGTGGCGGGCAGTGGAAGTATCTCAGAACTGGTGTGTATCTCCCTGTGGCTCCTCCAGTTCCAGGGCTCAGTCTGCCATCAGCATCACTCCATGTGACTTGTCAACAGGAATGTGTATCAAAGAGAGTGTGTCCTGCTTCCAGGGAGGAAGAAGGAAGCCCCCAAATTCTTAGAAAAGTGCCATGCCAGACTGTGACCTGAATGACAGGTTAGACTTCATCCCTTCATTCTTTTGTTAAGTTGACATGAAACTGTCAGCATAATGGACTCCAGGTGTATTCATGCCATAGGTTCATCATTGTCTTACAGATGCAGTGTTCAATTGTGTGTATGTACCAGAATTTACTTTTCTTCCATTGATTTTCATTTGGGTTAATTCTAGGTTTGCTGTTATGAACTGTGCTGTGATGAATATAGGAGCACATATATCTGTTTGTGTTCTGCTTCATTTTTTTGGGTTATATGTCCACAAATGGTATTGCTGGACCATATGGTATTTCTATTCCCAGTTATTCAGGTAGCATATCACTTTTCATAACAGTTGTTCACATCCACAAAGCCACCAGTAGTGTAAAAGATCAAAATTTCTACATCCTTTCCCACATTTCTTTAAATTGGGCCATCATTGTGGGTGTAAGGTGATTTCTCATGATAGTTTTGATCTCCACCTCCCAGGTGGTCAGTGATTGTAAGCATTTTTTTCATATTTATTAGTCATCTAAGGGTAATTTTTGGTGAACTGTCTGTCATACCTTTTTGCCCACTTTTCAATTGGGTCACATGTTATTTTCTTATTGAAGTGTTGTAGAACTAACCCTATAGATTTTGGCAATTAGCCTCATGTGCATTGTGTCATTGTGTACAGTGCCTTTCCCAATCTATGTTTTGATGAATTATTTTAATGTGTCTAAGTGTTTTATTCTTAGTAGATTTCAATCATCTATTTTGTCTTCCACACTCTATGCTTCCTTTATTATACTTGACAGTCTATGTATATGCCTTGTAATAGGAACCTTAAGTTTGCTCCAGTTTCACATTGATGATTCTTATAGCTCTGAAGTTTATATTAAAGTCTCTGATCCATCTTGAATTAGTTTTTACACATGGAGAGAAGTATGGATACAATCTTATTCTTCTGCATATGGGTACTCATATTTTTCTTGAACCATTTTTAAAGAGGCTTCCCTAATCCCATTTAATATTTGGGCTTTTTGTTGAAAATAAGTTCCATTTAGTTCCAAATTTTCTAACCTTTTCCAATGGTCTATGTATCAATCATTGTACCAGTACAAAGCTGCTTTGACTACTGTGACTATGTAGTAGGTTTTGAGGTTAGGTAGTGCAAGGTAATCCTAGGTATGAGGTCTTATTTTTTCTTCTCTTTTCTTCTTTTTAATTTTTTTCCCTAAACTTAACCCTAACCCTGAGGTCTTGTTTTTAAGGAGTCATTTGCTTATCCTAAGTGTTTTCTATGTCCTATGAATATGCTAATTACCCCACCATTTTTTTTTAAAGAATGAAGGTGTGGATTGGATCAGAATTGCATCATATTTATATATTGTATGATTTAGGTAGTATGGACACTTTCACAAAACTAAGTCTTGAATCCATGAACATGGGCTAGTCTTCCATTTGTGTAGGACTTTTTTAGTATCATATAATAGTGTTCTGTAGTTCTCTTTCTCTAGGTTCTTTATTTCTTTGGAAAATTTTATTCTAAATTATTTCAACTTTTGTGCAGTTACTGTAAATGATACTGTTTTCTTGATTTTTTGGAGTTCTTTTTGCTAGTGAACAGAGTTGCAATTGATATTTTGTTGTTGTATCTTGCTATTTTGCTCAATCCATTATTTTAACAATGTTGATTTTTTGTTTTCTACTTATATTATCATGTGGATTGCGCTTTCCTTTAATTTGTCAATGTGATGAAATGCATTGATTACTTTTCTAATGCAGTATCAATTTTATTTTCTTAGATTACATTTGACTTAGAAATATGTATTCATGCAAGAAAAATGTGTTTACTGAAGATCATTGAACAATGGTTTCAAGAGTTCATTGACAGGAAGCTACTAGATATTCAGGTTGGATCCAGAAAACAACATGGGTCAAGGGATCTCACTGTTGATATCAGATGCATCTTGGCTCAGAGCTGAAAGTACCAGAATGATATTTGCTTGTGTTTTATGGAGTAGAATAAGACATTCTACTGTGTGGACCATACCAATCTATGGATAGCCTTTGGAAAAATGGGGTTTCCAGAACATTTCATTGTGCTTGTGGAGAATTTGTACATGGATCAAGATGCAATTCTGTGGACAGAACAATGAAATATTGCATGATTTAAAACCAGGAAAGATATGCATTATGTTGTATCCTATCACCGTATATATTCAAACCTATGCAGAACAAACAATATGAGAAACCAAATGATAGGAAGAGGAATGAATGCAGCATCAGTATTAGAAGAAGGAGTGTTAAAAACCTGTGATATGGCGATGGAAGATTTGAAGCACTTGCTAACTCAGGTAGAGGATTGTGATCTTCAGTATGGATTACAAATCAATGTAAGGATCAGAATTCTCACAGCTTTACCAATAGGTAACACCATTATAAATAAAATTAAGGCTGATATGGTCAATGATTTTTCTTGCTTGGATCTATGGTCAATGCTCATGAAAGCAGCAATCAGAGATCAATGACACCTTTCTTCAGTCAAGAGATCAGATGACTCTGATGCATGAGGACTCAGGTTCTCCTAATCCATGCCATGGCAGTTTCATTCATCTCATATACTTGTGCAAGTTGTACACTGAATTAGGAACACTGGAGAAGAATTGATGGATTTGGATTGTGGTGGTGGCAAAGAATGTTAAGAATACTATGGGCTGCTGAACCAAAACTTAAACAAGTTCATTGCCATGGAGTCAAGGCTGACTCATAGTGACCCTCTTGTTGGGTACAGAAGCTGTAACTGTTTCCTGCAGTAAGAAGCCTAGTCTTTGTCTTGCAGAGCTGCTGGTGGGTTTCATACTTTGCACTATGCAGATCACAGCCCAACGCGTAACCACTATGCCACAAGAGCTCCCAGGTTACTAAAGAGTCAGACTAATATGGCTTTGGCCATATAAATTAAGAGGCAAAGAGGGTGATACTTGTGCTACATATTCTGGGCATGTTTTCAGGAGAGCTCAGTCCCTGACAAACATTATGCTTGGCAAAGTAGAGGGCAGGGAAAATGAGGAAGGCCTTTAATGAGATGAGTTGACACAAAAGCTGTAACCATGGGCTCAAGCCTAGTATCAAGGGCGAGTATGACCCAGAACCAGGGGGTGTTTCACTCTGGGGCATGTAGTATCGCCATGAGTCAGATCTGATTCGATGACACATAACAACAGAGCTGTGTGTTATCTGCTTTTAGTATTGACTAATATTTTGTTAAGAATGTTTTTGTTCATAAGTCCACTGTCCCTTACCACCTCTGGCTCTGGTATTGTAGAAATAAATGACTTGGGGCTGATGTTTGATGTCAGGCCCCACAATTTCCATATCAGCATCATCTAAGACCGACTATAAGGCTAACGTCAGACCTGCCTAACCTTCCATTCTTCCTCCCAGTTCTGACTCACTGTCCATCTACTATACTCATTGGCTGGTTTTAATAATCCATTTCAACAGCCACTCAGAATTCACAGCCAATATTCACCCTTGTGGAGTTTATTAAGGAAATTAACAACTTACAAATGCCCCTGAAACAATGATTCAGTCAGCATGATCTCAACGATGCTCATAGGTATGTCTTTTTTCAATCTTTGATCTCTCAACCACATAGCTATTGGTCTTTACCCTGCTCAAGTAATGTTTAAAAAGCTGTTTTAGGACTATTAATAAATGTCCACAATGGATGTCAACCAATAAATGTCCAAAGGCATAGTACTTCACCAAAAGACTCAGTCTGAAGTCTGTTAACTTTATCTACTTTGGACTGCAAACCTGACTTTCCCAATGAAGTGCCTAGAATCTCTCCACTCCATAAACTAGCCTCCTGCTTGAGGCATTTGGCTTGAGAAGTCCACCATTCTGTGTCATGCTCTGGCTCCACAGGTTGCTATAGGTGCTCATCTGCCCCCCTCTTTTGTCAACACTGTTTTCTGAATGAAAGAGGTTCAATGCATAGTCATCTTTCAGGTCAAAGGACACATTCCATTCCTGGCTCTTCTCTTATCTATCACTTACAATGGCATCTGTCCATGTCTTCTCCTACCTTCTCTTACACTAGAGAAAAGACTATTGGGGAGTGACAGAGACCATGACTAGAAGAGAAATACTAAATCAGTCTTGGCAATGTAGTTATTTATATAAACTACACCTTATATAATTAATGGATATGTTTGTTCTCTCTTAATTTTGAAGAGATAATGAAGATTGGATGTTTTTCATATTTGAGTATCTCTAATAGTTCTCTAAGAGAATATAAATGTCAGCAGATTCCTTTTTTAGCAAAGTTAGGATTGTTTATTTTGTTTCAGAACACATTTAATATCCCTATAAATCTCCAATAGTTTGTGTGTTTCAAAGATTTTTTCCCACTGAATTTTTTTATTTTATTGTGTTGAACTTTAATTTTTCATTTTTAAGACCTTTTTTGTTTTCAACTTTCCTTTTCCTATTACTGGAAACCTTAGTAATTTTTTTTTGCTATTGATAGTTTGTATCTTCTCTATTTTGTTTGGAAAGAGAGATATATTCCTACTTCCACCTTCATACACCCCAGAAATATATTTTAGTGTCACCATTGCCCTTAGAGACCTGTTTATCATTTGATTAAAACTTAAGCCATGAGGATGAATTCCATTCCAGACTTGACTAAAAGCCAATGTCTTGGTGATTCTACCACTTTCTGTCCACTCAGTGGGTCTTTTTCTTCTTTATAATTTTGAGTTTAGCTGCAAATTTTTCTCCCACTCTCTCTTGGACTTTCAAGGGCAATACCTATCAGAGCAAGTGGTAGTGGAAGTCAGACATGATTTAGTTCTTCTGGCTGCAGGATCATAGAGACTAATGCTTCTGTTGTTCATAACTCATTGGGTTAACTGTTTCCTTGTGTCTGGATTTTTATCACTCTTTTAACCTCTGAAACAGGATCCCTGATGGTTACTCATTGGGCTGCTAACCACAAAGTCATCAGTTCAAAACCACCAGGCATTCCTTGGGATAAAGAGACTTTCTACACTCATAAAGATTTATAAACTCAGAAACCCTTAAGGACACTACTACCCTGTTCTACAGGGTCACCGTGAATCGAACTTGACTCAATGGTAGTGATTTCATTTTATTTTGCATTTGCATTGGATGTATAGACAACAAGAGTAGACCATATATAGAAGCTCTTAAGTTTGAAGATTCTAGTTCCTATATGCCAAAGTCAGATATAGAACAATATCTGTATGTATATTACATAAATTGATATTGATGATTATGGTCTTGAGTGCAAAGATCAAGAGATTCACTCTTCAAAGGTTTTTGGTTATGACTAAGAAGTTTTCATAACTGTGCTCACTGTATTCTCTATTATGCTCATAGATATATTTGCAGCAAAGTAAACTACACATATTACACATACCTTCTGTCAAATCTGTCACAATAATTTTTTTTTGTTATTTTTTTGGAGGGGCATCACTGCCCTCTGGTGGTGGGAATAGGAGGCCCAGCCTTTGCTCCTGTGGAGCTGGAATTGAACCTTCATCACAGTGGGCCGCAGTCCCGTGCACAATCATTACACTACCGGGGCTCAGCCCTCACAATAATTCTTTACTCTCTTTTCTTTAATATTTCTTATATATTTACTGAAACCATGCTAGATATACTAGATAAAACTTTGATTTGAATTATCAAATATATTAAAAAAAAACAATGAGGGGTCTTTTACATTTGTACAAACATTTAATATCTTTGGTAATATCACTCATTTCTGATGTTCTAAGTCTTCTGCTGTTGTTTCCTTCAACTGAATTTCCTTTAGAAATTTTTAAAGCATACATGAGAACTAAAAATTATCTTAGTAGCTCATTATTGTAGAATGCTTTTCATATATCTTTCATTCCTGAAGGATATTTTAGCTTCCTATATAACTCTAGGTTGACAGCTATTTTCTTCCACTTTAAAATGAGTTCACTCTCCTCTAATATCTTTTTTGTGTGTATCAAATCCCTAGTCACTTAAATAATTATTCTGCTATTGGTACTGCATTTTTTATTTATAACTATTTGCAACATTTCTTTGCCTCTAGTTATCTGAACTTTGGTAATAATATGTCCTTGCTATTCTTGAATGGATATGTAGGTTTATATAGTTAAGACTTTGCTCACTTTGCTTTTGGATTCTGTTGGCATTTATCTTCCATCCTATCTGGAAGATATTCATCAATTATTCAAATCACTTTTTAATATTTCCCTTTCTTCATTCCTTCTTGGACCGTGGTGATACAAGCAGACATTTTTTATAGAGTAATTTCTGAACCTCTGTTCATTGTTTGATAATTTCCCTCTACTGTTCAGACTGATCTGTCTTCATGTCCCCTGACTCTTTACTTTGTTATTTCCATTCAACTCCAGAGTTCATCAGTATGCTTTCATTCCAGTTATTGTGTGTTTTAGTTATTAAATCTCCATTGTATCTTCTTTTTATCTTATAATTCATTGTTTATGTTTTTTGCATATTTAGTTGTTCATTTGTTATTTTAATATGTGTTCGTGCTGCTGACTTGATTACATATCACCATGATCTACCATGGAAAGCTATGATGAGGTCTCCCTAGATCTGTAGACTGCCCTATCAGAGGGATGAGGCCTATTGATGGGAAAACCACTCAATAATAGGGGAAAGGGAGAAAACACATTTAGGGGAATGCAAACGTATGTCTGATGGTTGGAAAAGTGGAAGGACTGACCTCCAGTTGAGAAAAAGAATGACTGAACATGATTTGGGGGACCCTAGATGTGGAATGTCCTTGCACTATATGGATCACATCCTGAGGGCCCAGATCAGGTGCAGTAGAATGCTGGGGCATTGAATCCTGAATCTCCAAGGCATGTGGCATGCTCCAGAGGCTGCATCAGTGAGATGCTATTTGGAAACAGCACTAGGTGAACTGGATTCTACCTCAGACACACTTGTAAACTGAGGACTTACATCAGAAATCACATAAGCAGAAGAGAGCTGTACCAAAACTGTTCAACTATTGGTAGGCAAACACACATGGTTTTACTATATCAAGACCCTGCATGCAGTAGTAAGATAAGTATTATCCTGCCAAACCTGTGACTGACAATCTCAGTGATTATTATTTTAAATTACGCTGAGACTCAACCTGCATTGTTTGTGTAAATCAGGTCCAAATAAGAAAAGATTGCTTCTGTAAAAGTGAAAAATTCAGGTACAGTGATATGGAGTTGGCCCATGTTGGCCTAATATCCCTCTCTCAGCGAGGCTTTAAAAAATCAGTAGCAGGGTCTCATCAAAGACAACATTAATGGAAGTTGGTTATGCCCCATGGCAATTCTCCATAAGACTATCTAACACAAAATAACAAGGAGATTATGAGAGGAAGTTAAAGACAGATTAAAAAGAAACAGAAAGGACCCTAGTCCAGGAACAGGTTTGTGTTGCTAAATCCTAGTGCCAACTTAAAAAATAATTAGTTCTTACATCCTGATTCTACTCTGGTTCTACATCCTGGTTCAATACTTGCCGTCAGGAAGAGAACACAGAGATGTACCACATCAGCAAAATGTGATGAAGAAATTATACTATCAGATAAAGTAGCATTGAGGGTCTTCTTAAAGGCTTGTCTCCCAAAAAGCAGCCCTCTAAGTGAGCTGTCAACTAAGTGCACATGGAAGAAGCACAATATCATCAGTCACCAAAGGATTATAAGTCATATCATCTGAAACCAAAGGAGGAACTAGTATCGGAGTCTAAATTGTAAGAATTCATTTTTCAGAAGGCTGTGATGACAAGATAGATCTGTGGGAAATGCATAGAAAATAGGCCTCCAGAGATCTGCCTCTATCCAAGGAGAGGACTTGGAGGAAAGTGGCTTGCTAAACAGAGTGCATTGGAGAGAGAAGTATAGAAGACCAAAAGGATATATTTGACTCCAACATCTAAAACCTTGTCAGTTGATTTCCCCCTCTGATGCACATGGTGCTTAATGTGGATTCAACATTTTTTGCATTTTGTTTTGTCCTGTTTACTAGTTGATATTGGGGTTTGTCTCAGATGTCATGCTTTTGTCACTGGGATCAGCATCTTGAAATAGTGTTATATGTTTTTCTGTTTTTAGGTGTATGGATCCCAGTACTGATGAATCTACAGGGCTATCAAATAGAATAAGGCTTTTGGAGGGTAGGGGGTTGCAGTGCTGGTGGGGGTGGGGGTAAGGGATAAGTGGGAGATGTTGTCAGGAAGCACAGGAAGGAAAGAAATGTTGGGAAGCTGATCGTGGTAGCAATTGTAGAATGCGGTTTGAAGTGATTGAACTGTGAAATTAAATATATATATATATATATATACACTTCCAATTAAAAATAAATTTATTTTTAAAAATATAGGAGAAAAAGAATTTGAAGATTTAAAGATCAGTATTATCAAAACTTTGGCAGTCAATGTTTAAGTAGAATCAGAAATATCCTCCGTTTCCTTTATTAGGCTTTTCCTTAATATCAAAACAGAACAAGGGCAAACACAACCATCAAAAACATCCATCTTGCCCCAATTTACCTGCAATTCATATAAAAATCCCAAGTAAGTATACTAGCAAATCATTCAAGAATATGCAACTAAATGTATCATGGTCAAGAACGGCTTAATGTCTGGACTACAAAATGTTTAGAATTTTTAATTAAACTTATATATCAAATTTATTAATATATTAAAAATGAAATACATTAAATTTTTCAAACTATGAATAATTGCACCAATCCCTAATAATAAATTTTTGGGGGACTGCTCTCTTGAGGCCAACGCAATTCAGGGTGCCCTGCCCTTCACAAAGAAAAGAGAAATCTCCCCAGGGTTCAGCCAGCTTCTCCAGGATCAATTGCGTTACGGCCCTGAATAAAATATTTTAAAGGTAACATTGAAAGAGAATTTATTTCGCTTGACAATTGGCGCCTACTAAAACTTACAGGACTGAAAGATTTTGCTTTAATTATTATGTTTAAACATTTCCTTTAAAGTCAAGAAGAAGAGCTATGTTAGCCCTATCATACTTCACATAACATATTAATACATTATTAATTTATATAATATATTTTGATATGCATGCATAACGTGATTTTTTTTCATTCACTTCAACATACAGTCTTTCCTTTCATACCTTTGGGCTTGGACAAATTCTCTGGTTTCTACACATACATTTCCCTTTGCTTGATCTAAGGAATAATTTTTACAGTGCTGCCCATGCTGTTTTTATAATACCGCATTGGGTTCTATTTTATTTAATGAGCCATTTCTCTTTATCAATCTGAGAAGTTCTGAAATATTTTCATGCTGTGCACAAAGATGAGAGTTAATAGAATATGCCTGACTGTAAAATTGCTCTATATTTAGCAATATATAAATTAAAAGATTTGGGAAGTTGGTGAGCTTATATTTAATGTTTGCCTCACATCTTGCTCCCAAGGATTCGGGTAGACTAGAGAAGAAAATTAATCATGAATCTTTAAGTTCAGGAAATTATTCTAATTAGAGTCCATCTATCATTGCCTATATCAAAAACGAAAATAAGTAAATCTATTATGAGCCTGAATTTTGAATTCGACACTGATATCAGTAACTTCATTTTAAATATCATCTTCCCAATGGATTTCATTTCTATGCTAGAAAGTAGGCTAGTTGGGAAAACATGGGGACATGTAAATATGGGTCCTTTCAGCTCAGACTATGACATAGAAAGGACATAGCTAATTGGTGTTGACCTAGACAGTACACGGAATCCTCTCTGCAGCAATAATTGGCACACTGAAAAAAAAGTTCCCATTAATGTAGTTCCTCCACTCACAGAATGGAAAGTATTGATCTGCAAATATCTGATACCTGTGTTTAACCTCCATTTTTATTTGCTGATGAACTTGCAACTACTTTCATAATGAAGAGAAGAAAGCACATTCTAAGACAGACAAAACAGCAAAATTTCAAACCCTGGCCTTTTTCTCTCTGATTTGAATCACTTCAGGAAACTTAGGGGTGGGTAGGGACAGGTTTCTGTGATCATCACACACTCCCTTGCTTTCCTATAGTTGGGAGAAAAAAACTTAAAATTAGATTTTATGCATAATTCAGACCTATTCCTTATGAAATAATAAAACCATAATCTCGAGTTATATTTTGGGTGTACAAAAATAGCAAATAGACACTGGATTTTTTTAATAGCATACATTTTGTTCAATTTCTAGCCCGTTTCTTAAACTGAGGTTACAAGCCTTAATAGTCTGATAAACCAAGAATGCTAGTTGTGGTCAAATGATTCACTCATCATCATTAGTGCACATATGCAGGGAATTTGGTCATTGTGCTCCCAGCTGGCAGCTTTTAGTAACATCTGGGTTATTAACATCAGAATCAGCAATCTAGAGAATTGTTCTTTCTAACACATCCAGCTAATCCTGGACCTAAATTAGTGCTCTTCCAAATCCACCTGCAGTAAAATCTAGCAGTCAAACAGATTACACTTGCATAAAGTTGTTTGAATTATATGTAAGGGTGTAGTAAAACTAAATATTCTAGAATTCAGGCTGGTTCTCTATTTGTAAACAATTTCAGTGCCATTTCCTTACAGAGTGAAAATGAAAACGTTGACAAGACAAACTTCACTTGAAAGTGAGGGATAAAATGCAGGTTTATTAATAAGAGATTCCAATTGTTTCTTTTTTTAATGGTTTCATCAGCATCTGCTGCACATATACAATCTAATTGTTCAACCATATTAAGAAGAGTTGTGAAATCATCACCATAATAATTCACAGAAGACATTCTTCTTGAACTCCTTGTTAGCTCCCATTTCTCCCCATCCTTCCCTCCCATACCCCTAGGTAATTATTAATCCAATTACATTACCTATAGATGTGCCTCTCCCAGATTTCATATACAGGGAAACATATGAAACAAACAGCATGTAAAAAACATAAATTTTGCAACAATGACTAAATAAAACTCAATCTAAAAGAAAGCAGAAAATATTAAATTTGAAACATCTTTAAAATGGGTCAAAAAGGAGATCAAAGGTTAAAGCATTACATTTTAAAAATAACTACATCTGCCATACTGACCTTTACAATGCTTTCTATATGAGAGCAACACTATTCTCATCCCTAGACCATAAGGAGATTCACAGGAGGTTTAATCCATGTGTGGATTGTACAAATGAATTTTTGGTTTCCACTTTCATCCAAAGCCAAATGTTCACAATAAAAATTCTGATCCACTCTCCTGCCTCAAATTTGGATTTTTTTCCTGTACAATCTTTGGATCAAAGAGACACGTTCATATAAATAGTGTCCTTTCACTTAAGAGTGTAATACATAAGAGATAACAATTCATTTGTTCTCATCTGAAGTTGGCATATATTTACATAATTTCACTTTCTCAACAGTATTTTAATTTGTTAATTAATGACACAGTCAATAGTATTACCTTATATCCCATGGTATCTTTTATAATTTTCTCTATCATAAAATTATAACAATGTCTCTAAAGTGAACCAGAGATGAATATATTTCGTAGATGTAAAGAAAAATTTAAAACAAACAAAAAAATCATAGATGTGTGAATGAATTTTGGAATTGCACTTATTTCTAGCCCCAATATAAAAACGGTTACTTCTGATGATATGACCCTTCTCAATACTGGCCCTCATGAAGTGATAGGTAGCTGAAGATGTGGTTGCTCTAGCAACGTGTGATGAAACTATCCGATGCCATCCAGCTATCAGAAAGAATTGTGACAGAAGTCTTTAAGGTCTTTCTTTAAACAAGCAGCCATCTAAGTGGAGCATCAACTGAGTCCACATGGAATAAAAACACCAATTGCTTCTTAAGAAATTACCATTTAGAACATAAGACATTTTCCTCATGTGTGAAACACATCATCCCAACTTGAAAACTACATAACCACAAACACATAGACAGTTTAGAACTGCTACTTACATGAAATAAACACTTAGCAGGAATAAATGAACAGTTTTACTACTGCTTGGGTTTCTTAATCATAAGATTGTTATTGATCAAAGTGTATATATATATATGCAATTCTCAAAAACAAATGACTTTCAAATAATACCTATAGAAATGAAAATTAAAATAAGGTTAACAATAAGTTTTAAAAAGGCACAGTGTGCGTATTGTGGAAGCTATGGGGCTGTTGGAAGGTTGCCATTTGGCTTATATTTCTCAGTGCCCTCTTCCTTGTTAGGTGCCATGGAACTGGTTGGGACACGCTGTGCAGCAGAATGAAACACTGGCCTATGCTGCACTGTCCTCATCGTTGTTGCTATGCTTGAGCTCATTGTTGCAGCCGCTGTTGAAGTTCATCTGACATGAATTCATCATTAATCGCCCTCCTCTTTTTTAACTGATTGCCCACTCTACCGAGCATGGCATCTTCTAGGGACTGGTCTCTCCTGGTAATATGTCCAAAGAGCTTGAGAAATCTCACCATCCATCTTGTTCCTAAGAAGCATACTGATGATGCACTCACGATAGTCTTGTTAATTCTTCTGGAAGTCCATGATATAATCAATATTCTTTGCCAACATCCAAATTCAACAGTGTAAATTATTTTTTGGTGTTCCTCATTCATGATACAGCTCCCACATGCATATCAGGCAGTTGAACTTGCCATGAGTTGGGTCAGCATCACTTTCATCCTCAAAAGATTATTTGGAAACTATGATAAATTGCAGTTATCATATTACTGCATTTCAACTGTTCAGTGTTTGTATTATGTACTTAAAATGTCACATTTCTCTACAACATTATTTTAAGATAAATTGCAATGTCTAAGGGTTCACAAAGAAAACATACTCTATGGTATATCCTTATGATTATGGTATAGCTATTCATTGAAAAATCTACATATGAATATTTATTTATCTAGAAATTTAATCCAGAAAAAATGTAAGTACAATGGGAAGTACTAAACACTAAATAGAGTATAAATATGTGCCTTTGACTGAATTCTCTAGATTAGCAAAGTCAGTGAAGTTTATATATATATATATATATATATATATATATATATATATATATATGAGGGTTATGGGGGGGGAAGGCTAACATAGTTGTAGAAACAGGTGAGTCCTAGTCTGGGTAAGCTTCAGGCACATAGGCAGATGTTAGGAGGCTTCTTCTGATTTCGATAATGGTGGCTCTGATGAAGCCGGGATAGATAAGCAAGAAGATGCCAGGTTTATTACTATGGGAATGGATGAATCCATGGTTAGCACATCAGATTGTGACAGCAGAGACAAATTAATGAAAAGTAAGAAAATCAGAAAGCAATACAGCAGCCCAACAGATCAGAGGTCCACAGGCCATATACAGGATAGAGACTTAGCAAAAACAAGAGAGTTTTTCAAAGTATCAATTTATATTGCAAGCAGGCCATACCGTTGAGGATATTTTAGCATGGGAGATTACCAGGTCTTAACTTCCAGACCACTGAGAATCTGACTCAGCCAAACTGACATAAAATTTTAACTATTACACAATGTGCACTATTATGATTGTGTCACATGAGATAATTCTGTATTTTTTATGACAGGAAGTATACTCATTAACAGGTTGACTCTATTTGTAGCAGTCACCAATCTGTCAATTTCAGCACTGGGAGTGTAGGGGGTGGAGTCTAGCCTATCAATCTGGAAAGAACCAATGAGGCCTCTGTGTCGGCATAACTTTCTCCTGAGAATTCTGGGAAGTCTCGCGGTGTTTCCTAATTGGATGTGAGTGACTTGACTCAGTTCCTTGGAGACAGTCGACTGACAAGACAATATGGTAGCATAGACCCTGAGTTCTAGGAACTGGAGGAGCTGAAGGAGAAGCCACATGGGCTTACCCTAATAGAACCAGACCTCAGAAGCCAGAAAAATCAGAGAGAGACCCCTGCCAGTGCTGAGATGCTTTTACTGCCAGTGGATACTGCTGATGGACCCTGAGTCCTGGAGACAAGGAGCCATGAGAAGACCCTTGCCAGCACCGGTATGCTTTTACTGCCACTGGACACACACGACTGTGCACCCACTGGCCTGTGATAATCCTGGTGTCATTACACGTGCTTTGTGAGTCGGAACAAGAGTTTATAGACAGGTATTGGATATATGGGCTAATATCAGACTTATGGACTTGAACTAGATGGGGTTGGGATTCTTTCTCAATGTTCCATTCCTCTTGTATATAAACTTCTCCCTTATATCAATATGTATGTTTTTGAATTTGTTTCTCTAGTCTACCTGGACGAACATGCTACTTATAGTTGAAGGATGGACTCAGGAAAATTCATGAATGTGTACACTTTGTCTTTCAATTTCTTGCATTTAAAAACTTTTGCTATGAATAATTATTGATATCAAAACAAATTAAATCACTTTTTCTTTAAAGTACTCCATCTTGCATTTTTTTTGCAATTAGTTCCTTCATACACAGTTGTATTTTATCTTATCATATCAGATCAGATGAATATATATTTCCTGTCCAACTCAACCCTTCAATTTTGAACCTCTGAAGAGCATGGGTGGTGATCATTACTGTATTCCATGGTATTTAGCATATTACTTGACTCTTAGTGACATTAATAATAGTTACTGGAATGAATGAAGGAATAAATCCTCAAGCTAAGTGTGTTCAAATGCTGAAAAGAAAATTGAAATAGTTCTGATTGACTCTAATTATTAAAAACTACTTTAAGTTAAGCTAAATGCTATAGGAATTTAATGCATTTCTACCTTTTAAATTAAAATAGTTTGTCCAGAACCATGAACACTGTGAGTTCTCAATTAGCATTGATTGAGATAATTCTATGAGAGATATATGCTAGGCCTGTAAATGACATGGAGAATTTCAATTGAAATCATGTTTCTAAATGATTATTAAAGCTTCAAATGAATTTATTGACAGTCTACTCAGAAAGAAAAATTGAGACTAGGCTTTATGTTATTCTTTCTTTTAAATATCAGCTTAAATTAAGAAAATCTGCTGCATATTATAGCTTACAATATGTCTACATTTCCTTCCAGTACTCATGATGTGAAATTATAGAATATCTATTTATGCATAAGATGATAATAATAAGCTATATGCCCCGAGACTAAATGAGTTGTCGTACAATGGCCAATGTGTGCAGAGCAGAGCTGTGTTCCATAGAGCATTCAAACTTGGACTTTTTGAAAGCTAAACTTTTCAAAAATAAAATTATTTATTTCTTCTCCTCCTCCTTCTCCTTTCCTCCTCCTCTCCTTCCTCCTCCTCTCTTTATCCTTTTGCATCTCAGGTGAATTCAAACTGCCAACTATTTGGTGTGTGGGGGGGTGGGGGTCGTGGGGTGTTGTTGCTTGTTCAAGTCAGTTCAGACTGAAACACCCTATGTAAAACAACATGAAACACTGCCTATCCAGTGTCATTCCAATATTCATTCTTATTTTTGAGGTAATTGATGCAGCCAGTCTGTCACCCCAACGTGTCAAGAACTTTCTTCTTTTTCCTTGCCCCTCTATGTAACCAAGCAGGATGTCTTCTGCTGGGTCTGGTCTCTCCTGACAACATAGCCAAAGTACATGAGCTGAGGTCCCACCATCTTTGCCTCTCAGGAAAAGTCTGGCTGTGCTTCTTCCAGGACAGATTTATTTATCTTTTTGGAAGTCCATGGTGATTTCAATATTTTTCCCCAGCACACTAATTCAAATGCATTGATTATTCTGCTTTCTTCCTTGTTCAATGTCCACATTTTACACATGAGGCATTTAAAACCATCACGACTTGGTCAGACACGTCTTAGTTCTCAAACTAGCATCACTGCTTTCCAAAACCACAAAGAGTTCTTGTGCAGCAGATTTACTCGATGTAATGTGTCCTCCATTGACTGCTACCATCAAAGGCATTGACTGTGAATCAAAGCAAGACAAAATATTTGACAACTTCAAACTTTTCTCTCCTTATCAGATGTTACCTACTGATGAATTGTGAGATTTTGGTTTTCTTTACATTGAGTTGTAATCCATACTAAACCTGCTCTTCTTCACCAGCAAGTGCCTCAAATCCTCCTGATTGACAACAAGCAAGTTTGTGTCACCTGCATATTGCAAGTTAATATTCCTTTCTACAACCCTAAGGTTACATTCTTCTTCATATAACTCACCTTCTCCGATGATTTGCTCAGCATACAGTTTGAATCAGGATGGTGAGAAGAGATAAAGCCCTGAATTCGGTATATCCTTGTTCAACTACCTCTTGATTCATGAACAGATTCCCATGGACAACAATGTAATGTCCTAGGTTTCCTATTCTTTATAACACTATCCATTGTTATGAGTCACAAAGTCAAATTATTTTGGACAGTCACTAAAACACAAGTAACCATCTGTTATTCTTTGCTTTGGGCCAAGATCCATCATACATCAGCCATGATATCCCATGTTTCTCATCATCTGCTAAATCATCCCTGAATCTGTGGCTCATCCTGTGAATGTACTGTAAGAGTTATTGGATGACATTCAGCAACATTTCACTTGCATGTGATATTAATGATACTGTTGCATAATTTGAGCCTTCTGTAGGGGCCCTTTCTTTGGAATGAGTACAATTATAGATTTTTTCCAGTCAATTTATCAAGCAGCTGTCTTCTAAGTTTCCTAGCATGGATGAGTGACTGCTTCTAGCACTCTATCAACTTGTAGAAACATTTCAATGTGTTTCCATCAATTGTTGGAGCCTTGTTTCTAGCTAATGCCTTCAGTGTAGCTTGCACTTCTTTCAGCACCATTGGTTCTGGCTCATATGCTACCTCTTTAAATAATTAAAAGTCAAAGAGTTCCTTCTGTTAATAATGACCCTGTATATTCTTTCCATCTTATATTTATATTTCCCAAATTGCTCAATATAGAATCTTATACTATGTGTGTATAATTTACATAAAACTACCTAATAACTTTTATTTTGGTCAAGAGTTGGGCTGTTAAACTAAAGCTCATGCATTTAAACCCATCAACTGTTCTTCCGGAAGTGATGAGGCTGTCTGTTCCCATGAATATTTACACTTTATAAAACCTTTAGAGGGACACTGTGAAATAAATATATTATGTAAGGTCACACTGGGAGTTGAAATTGATTTTACAGCAATGAGTGTTTTTTCTATAATTAATGAAAGCTAAAAAATTTCCTGTTTCATTTTTTAAAGTCTCCTCTAGAAAATATAGTAATCAGAACAATGTCTTATCCCTTTTAATTTTGTATTTGACTATGTAACTGTTATGGTAACTGATTTACATATATTTTGATATTCTTGGGAACTATATATGTACTTACTATAAATCTTACAATATTACAGATAAGGAAATCATGATTCTCCAAGGTTACACAACTGCCAAGTCACAGTGGACGCTCTCTTCACATCAGAATCTGTGCTTTTAAATTCAATAATAAAATGGGAAAATTACAACTAGGAAGAAAATATATTCACTCTATAAAAATTATCAGTCGTGTTTTATGTAGTTAGTCAACTAGTAAATTGTTTTCCTATGCTTAGAAATTAATCCTCTACCTTTTAAATGTTATTTGCATGTTTGTAAAGGCTTTGATCTAGATTAACTATAATATACTGTTATATGTCATCAAGTTTTCTTTAATTCATAGGGACACTTATGCACCACAAAATGCTCTATCCTTACAGTTAATGCTATATTTGATTTCTTTTTTATAGCCATTACATCAATCCATCCTCCACTTTACTAAAGATTAATTATATGGGGTGTGGAAGATGCTTTTATTTTCTAGTGAAAATGCTATAATTGAATGTTAAAAGTATTAAACTCAAGTAACATAAGATGTATATTTGCATATTGAGAATATTTTAAAGTAACTATAAATAGATCTTGAAAGACACAGGCAACTCCTCATAAATTCTTATTATAAAAGGAGATTAACTGCATTTAGGAATAAGGAATATATAAATCCCATATAAAGGCACTATTATTACTTTACCAAAAAATCAAGAAAAAAGGGTGCAACTAGTAAACTTTCATACATTAAAAGGGAGGTGAAAAAAAACAGAATGTGGAGATGGACCTGTGTGTAGTAAATCAGCTCCAATGATTTACGGTAATGTCATCCATACTCTGCTCACACAAGCCCAACTGTGAGGAAGGTAGCAAAAAGTTATTGGAAATCTTGAAAAGAAACCTATACATTCCCTAATCATAATTTTATACTCCTGGGCACCATGAAATGTAGTGTAAGGTGAACAAGTTGATCATTTACTTGCTTAAGTATTAGCCCTGCACACTAGATGGAAAAAATATTATATACAACGGAGTTTCTTGGAATTTACTTTTGAAAGACCTGAAAGTCAAGTCAAATTTGACTTAGTGTGTCATAATATGTACCACTGCCTGTAAATTGGTGACCATTTTTATGAATCTAAAAATAGCTCTGTGTCAGTCCGGATAGACTAGAGGAACAAATTTCATAGAAACGCATATAGATATAAGGAAAAGATTTATATAAAAGAGGAACAGGACATTGAGCCTAGTCCAATTCAAAGTCATAAGTCCGATATTAACACATATGCCCGAAATCAGTCTATAAAGTCTCTTTCCAACTCATGAAATCACAGGTCAGTTGGTGCAGAATCCCGGCACTGGCAGGGGTCTCCCCATGGCTCCTCACTTCCAGGTCTCAGGGTCCATCAACAGCAGAAGCAACTCATCGCTGGCAGAGGTCTCCATGTGGCCGCCCCAGCTTCACAGGTCTGGCTCTATCAGGGCAAATCCATGTGGTCTCTCTGTCGGCTCCTCCAGCTTCTCAGGCACTGCAATTTTTTCTTGTCCATGATTAGTCGTCTCTGAGAACTAACTCCCAACAATTGGGGAAGATAGCTTCTCATCTTCACAAGGGAAATATCACGAGATTTCCCAGAAGTCTCAGGAGAAAGCCATGCCCACATAGAGGCCTCATTGGCTACTCAATGGTTATCTCCAGATTAACAGACTAGACTCCACCTCTACATTTCAATCATAAAATTAACATAAGCACATGACTGCCACAAGCTTTATTCCCCAATTGAAACACATTCAGATGTTTTAAGAAAACTACAATTTGTACTCTAAACATTTCTTACAGTTAAATACAAGAAGACTTCAAAGTTCAATGAAAAAAATCCTTGATCTTTTTCAACTTTCCATTAATTTTTAAAGCCTCTTTCTCTTCTGACCATGACATTATTTGGAATATTGAGTGTTACACAGTTGCTGAAAACAAAATGGTTGCATAAACAAATGTAGTGAAGAGAGCAGATAGAGTGTCTGGGGTCTCAACGGTTTTAAGATAAACAAGCCAACATCTAGCAGTTTTATTGTTCTCTCATGAGGTGGCTGATGGACCCAAACCACTAATCTTGTGGTTAGTAGTTCTGGTGTACTATGCCACCAAAGCTATTTTTCCTTAAAAATGTCAATATAAAACTCTTTGGATGTTTTATCACTGTATTACCATAGAAGATTGTAAAGGGATTGGAAGACTCGATATATAAAGATGTCAGTTCTACCCAAAGCACTCTATAAGTTAAATGCAATTCTGATGTAATTACCTTACCTTTTTTCAAAGAAATGGAAAAAAAATATTAACAACTCCATGGAGAGGACAGAAGGCCAGAATTAGCAGAGAACTCCTCAAGAAGAAGGACACTGTGGGAGGGCTCCCTTTACCTGACATTAGCACATATTACACAGTCACAGTGGTCAAACAGCATGGTATTGGCATAATGATAGATACTTGGACCAATGGAAAATATCTGAAAACCCAGAGATAAAAACATCAATATACAGATACCTGTCATCAGCATATAGTCCAAAAAATATCAAATGGGAAGCAGATGTCATTTTCAACAAGTGGTGCTGGAAAAAAATGGATATCTCCCTGTAGAAAAATGAAGCAATTCCCTTACCTCACTCCATGCACGAGAATAAACTCCAGGTGGATCACAGACCTCAAAGAACAACCCCAAACTATGAGCACCACCAATGAGGGAATTGGGACTAAACTGAGAACTTTGGCACAGGGATTACATGGGCTATCAGAAATAGGGAAGGACACAAACACAGAGAAGGCACAAATTGACAAGTGGGATATAATGAAGATAAAACACCTGTTCACATCAAAAGAATTCACCAAGAGAGTAATAAGAGAGCCCACAGATGGGGAAAACATCTTTCACAATGACACATTAGATAAAGGCCTTATTACAAGAATCTACAATATCCTGATAGCTTCCAAATGAGCAAAACTAACTGTTCACTAAGAAGGTGGGCAAAAGACCTGAACAGAAGTCTCACAGAGGCAGAAATCCAAATGGTCAATAAAGATATGAGAAAATGTTCCCCATCATTAGCTATAAGAGAAATGCAAATCAAAACAACAATGTGATACCACCTAACACCCTCAAGGATAGCCCAATTCAAAAAACCAGAAAGCAACAAGTGTTGGAGGGGCTGGAGAGAGACAAGAACTCTTATTCACTGCTGGTGGACCTGTAGATATGTACAGCCACTATGGAAATCAATGTGGCAATATCTAAAACAGATAGATACTGAGCTACCGTATGACCCAGCAATCCCCCTGGTGGGCATATACCCAGAAGAGGCAAGCAACAAATCACAACCAGACATCTGTGCTCCAATGTTTGTCACAGCACAGTTTACAATTACGAGGTGTTGGAAACAGCCCAGATTTCCATCAACTGATGAATGGATTAAAAAACTGTGGTTCATACAGACAATGGAGTACTATGCATTACTGAAAAGCAGTGATAAACTCATGAAGCACATCACCCAATGGGGAAAACCTGGAAGAAAGCATGTTAAATGAAGTAAGCCAAGCACAAAAGAACATATACAACATGAGTCCACTGAGGTAATCTTTAAGAGAAATGCAAAAGGGGCATAGAGAATAAAGCTACTGTGTACAGAAATTCCTGGGGGAGAGGCCAAATAGTATAACAGTGGTCAAACCAAAACCAGGCCTACATATGGTAGACAACTGTTGTGAGTCGGGGGAAATTGTGATGTGTAGAGAGGGAATGGGGTAATAAGCCACTCAAGGGAAGCGTATTGTTTATATCTCCACAGGCAAAGCCGTATCTCCACAGGCAAAGCGGGACCAAACTCAAACCGGTGATCCAAGATTGAATGCAGCATGACAGCATGAAGCAGGGAACCAGTGGAGGGGTCTGAGGGTCCAAACAGGATCCCAACTACGTGGACAGCCAACCCTCTCCCCAGGGAAGTTTGCTTTGGAGATCAGCACTGAAGGTGCATCTTGGAGAGTGAGACATGCCTGATCAAAGCACATGAGAACAAATGAAGGGGGAGCAAGAGAGAATGGAGAGAATCCTGGCCCAGTGATCCTTGAGGATGATATCCCCATTTCGAACAGCCAATGCACAGAGAGGATCATATGGCTGACCCCACTATGAATCCAGGCATCCCTCACTGACAAAGGCTCTCCAGGGACAAGAATGGAGAAACCGGGTTGGGATTGTACCTGGTCTGATCCAAGCACACCAAGGCAAAACACTAAGGGTATGCAACAGAGCATGGAGTTCCTGAGGGAGAGTCAAGGGTATACTTTGGGGCCAGGGTGTGACATTCCACTTGACTCAACAGGGGGATATTCCTGGAGGTCAAACAAACAGACCTTGAACTAGTTACAGGTTTTTATTTTGTTATTATTTTTATTTTCTTGCTTATTGATATATATATATATATATACACAAATATTGGACATGGATCTTATTTATTGCTGTTATCATTGTTTTATTTTCTTTGGTTGCTTCATCTTAGGATGCCTTTTTTTTAGTACATATTGTTATCTCTGCAGGTCTATCTAGATAAGATAGGCTGGATGAATTGTCCAGAGAAGAAAATAATGGTACTGATGGTTTGGGGTTGGGGGACATGGGAGATGGAGAGGATGGGGAAACGAGGTGGTGTTGACCAACCCAGGGATAAGGAAACAAGTGATTCAAAATCAGTGACAAGTTACCCACCTTGTGTGAGAGGCCTGATAGGGATTGAGCAAGAGTAATGCAACAGAGAGAAAATACTGAAACCCCAATGTAGGCTGAGCATGATAGTGAGACAAGAGGAAAGTAAAAAGAAAGAAAAGAAAACTGGGGGAAAGGGTAAAAGACATTTACACAGGTCTAAATACAGGCATGTTCATAGGTGAACATATCGATATATGATGATAGGGAACTAGATCTATGTGCATACACTTATAGGGTTAGTATTGAGACAGCAGATGAGCATTGGACTTCTACTCAAGTACTTCCTCAATACAAGAACACTTTTATCTATTTAATTGGCATTCCATGATGCTCACCTTTCTAACACCATCACTAAAAACAAATGTGTGCATAAGCAAAAGTGGTGAAGGAAACTGATGGTGCCTGGTTATCAAAAGATGTAGCACCTGGGATCTTAAAGACTTATAAGTAAACATGTGGCTATCTAGCTCAGAAGTACCAAAGCCCACATGGAAGAAACACACCAGCTTTTGTGACCACAAGGTGACAAAGGGACTAGTAATCAGGCTTCAAGAATAAAAAATCATATCATCGCATGCCCACCTTCCTAATATGATTGCTGACAACAAACATGTGCATAAGAAAATGTGGTAAAGTTAGCTTATGGTGTCCTGCTATCAAAAGATATAGCATCTGGGGTCTTAAAGGCATGAAAGTAAACAAGCGGCAATCTAGCTCAGAAGCAACAAAGTCTACATGGAATAAGTACACCAGCCTGTGCGATGACAAGATATTGAAGGGATCAGGTATCAGGTATGAAACAACTGAAAGTTATATCATTATAAATGAAGGGTGTTCAGATTGGGGACCCAAAGCCCATCAATAGGTGAAGGGGTTGTAGGGAGAAGATAAGCCAGTCAAGGTACAGTGTAGCAACAATGTAACATGCAAATTTCCTCTAGTTCTTAAATTCTTTCTGCCACCCACTATCATGATCCTAATTCTACCTTACAAATCCAGCTAGACCAGGAGGTGTACACTGGAGCCAGAAATGGGTAATTCATGATACATGTTCTTTTAGGGACCAGGGGTGAGAGTAGTGATGCCAGGAGGGTGGAGGGAAGGTGGAGTAGAAAGGGGGAACCTATTGTAGGAATCTACATATGACGTCCTTTCTGGGGTAGTGACAATGGGGAAGTGGGTGAAGGGACACTTCAGACAGTGTATGATGGCAAAATGATGACAATTTGTAATTTTTTAAGGCTTCAGGAGGAGGGAGGAGCAGAGTGGAAGGGGAAATGTGGGGCGCTGGTACCAGGGTTCTAGGTAGAAGGAGGATGTTTCAAGAACGATGATGGCAACAAATGTGCAAATGTGGTCTGCATACAATTGACATATGTATTGATAACGATAGGAGTTGTATGAGCCTCCCAATAAAATGAGTATAGAAAAATAAAGACCATAATAAAGAGGACTACCTAAGTTGCAAATGTTGGATATTAGCTCATATTATATTTTAAAATCCTATATAAAATCATCAACTGAACCTTACTTAAGTGCTAACTTTAAGCATGTTGCAAAACTTCATCAGTTATGGACTTTCCAGTTTGCTAACATAAGCTTCAAAGTAAAAATAAATATGAATGTCATAGCTATTAATACATGAAACATAATCACTCAAAATATCCCATTAGTCTGTAGAAAAACTTTATTTCCATTTAGAAGTGCACAATTTTAATGGGAGAATAAATGCATAATAATGAATACTAATATCAATAAATATATTCAACACAATCAAAATCTACCTCCCAACTAAGCTCTTGACTTTGTTAGTGTTTCAGAGTAAATAATGACACCCATTCATAAGAACTTGATGTTTAGAACCAGAATAGATAAATGTATTACGAATGGATTAGATATTCGTATTGGCTCACTCATATATAAGGAGACATGAATACATAATTGTTACGTGTTCACTGCTAAGTAATAGTTCACTGCAAAGCAATAGTTCACAGCTCCATTGAAGAAAGATGTAACAGCCTGCTCCCATAAAGATTATAGACTTGAAACTCTATGAGGCAGTTCTACAATTCCACATATACAGGTACTATGTGTCAGAACTGACAAAATAACTACGGAATTATTTCTTTGAAGACATGTTAGGTGGAAATGCATTTATTATGAGGAGGCTCGATAAACCAGAGCAACTGTCAGAATACAGAGAAGAGTGACTTGGTTATAAGATACAATGACATTAGCTTATCTGGCTTAATAACTCCTAGTGTTCCCACCCAGTGTGAAGGGTGCAGTGTGGAGAAACACGTGGGAGGAGTACAAGAGTTTGACTGGATCACTTCTCCTTTCATTATATGAGCATGGTTCAAATGGTCAACCTTTTTTTCTTACCCTTTTCTGATCAACCATTTCCCAACAAACATCTATTTGTACATTTATGGAAGTATTTCTTGAAATATTCTAATAGTGGTAGTCTGTGCTTCATACATTTTTGTGTAGAATCCTCAAGTGTTGATTTTATATAACTCACTTCTTTGAAGAAAAGTTTTTGCTCTGCTCATAGTTATACTCTTATTGTATATTTGTGGATTTTAAGATATTATAGTAGTAATTTTAAAAGTTGTATTTTAGAAAAATGCAATCTGGCCTAAAAATTAACAACAATAACAGATATATCTGAAATTCACTAAAGTACGTTGTATAAATTCTGATCTACTCAATATTCAGGGTTAGCCCTTATGAAGTCTGAATAATATACATATGATAATCTAAAATCTTTGTTGATTATATTTTTATTTCCATGTGTCAGACTCTTTCCATCAATTTTACTAATATTATCACTTAATCATTCAGTATCTAAAAGATTTTTAATTATTTCAAATTACTTTTCCACAGTGCTCAAATACAGTGGTTAGTTTTAACTCTCTCAACTCTAGGGCAATACAATGGCATTTGTAGCTCACGTCTGAACACTGTTGGCACTAATGCAATTAAACTATGTTGAAAATGACTTACTCATCAGAGCCATTTATCATGATGCTTGATTTTCAATTCTGACACCCCACTAGTGCCTCCTTTGCTTGCTGCCAGGATCTTCTGTCAGCACATATTTTAGATAGAGATCACAACTCACATAGAGAAAGGCTGTATAAAAATGTTGGGTCACAGAGGTATCTAATTAGCTATTTCATCTGGAAATTTCAAAAGAGCCACCTAACTGTCACTAATGAAGGTATGACATTTCCCAGAAAGTTTATAAATTGAACTACAGGCTTTTGGTTACTGCTAAAGGGTTCAGAATAAGGATTCATGTCATTTGTTCAAGCAAAGAAAAACTCAGGGAAACCCTCTATGTGTCAAAGGAGAATTGGGTTCCAAGATTTTCAATGGATGATTTTTATATATGTGTGTATATAAAATAAATTTATATATAAATACATTACACGCATGAATTACATATATATATAATTATTTATCCAGTCTTTCTTCAGAGGTGCCTCTCAGTGAGCTTGAATCGCAAACTTTTGTTTGTGATATAAGCACATTAACTATCTGCATCACTCAGAGATTTGTGCATCCAGTATTGCGGATCTCTATATGCCAACACAGCTAGTCATTTAAGAAAACAAATCCTAAAGCTCCTGTATATACAGGATCAGAGACCCAGATCTTAAGTCATTGGAATCAAGAACAAAATTATAATAAAACTGTGCCAGACGGGGAAAGCCCTGCTTCTCCATTCAACAGATAACTGTCTTCCTACTATGTTCGCAGTTACTTTGAGATGAGTGATGATATCATGACCCAACAAAAGGCCATTTGCTTTTCCCCCAAATAACTCAATTATTAAATGATCCGTTACAAAATCGCCTTTTATTCTCTTGAAGCAGGTGTTTCTGATTCAGATAATGAACCTTATGGTGCCGACACTGCATTTTTAGTTCCAGTTAAAAGATGGATACCCACCCAGTTGGGCAGAAGGGTGACTATGATCATTGAAAAGTAACTCAGTGAGAATAAGGGACATTTGTAAGCCATGACTTAGCTCTAAACTTTTTATGACCAGTAGAATACTTTACTAGTAATTTTTTCAAATGACCCACAAAAGAGGACTTTAATACTTGATAGTATTAAAGAAACAATGCAGTTCAAAAGCATACTTTTGGCTCTTTCTGTAAAACACACAAACATATCAACGGAAAGGAAATCATTCAGCCATTCTTGACATGTATTATTGGATAGAGAAAACATCCAGATAACAAAATTTGTTTCACTATCCATCTGAATATTGCTATATTGTACAGTCATGTCTTCCTGAACAACAGGTCAACTACATTTTTCTTAGGTTGGAAAGTTCAACTCTTTATGAGGAAACTTAATAAATATATAAAGCTTATATCATTTATAATGTTAATCATTATCTTTTAAAAGATACTAATCCTAATGATTTGAAACTTCTTCAAGGAGATATTAGAAAACTGCACCTGAATTACCACAATATATACTTTCTTTATTTTGTTTTGTTTTGTTTTGTTTTGGCATCACTGCCCTCTGGTGGTGGGAGTAAGAGGCCCAGCCTTTGCTCCTGTGGAGCCGCTGCTGAAATTGAACCTCCATCCCAGTGGGCCGCAGTCCCACACACACAACCACTACACCACTGGGGCTCAGCTACCTCAAAATATATTTTTGATGAATGGCATTAACCATCCACAAGTATATATTAATATAATAATAAAAAGAAGAAGAAAAAGAACTGTGGCTAATGGCTTGGCTGGATGGTCAGGGACTTGGAAGGAACATGATTGTAGAATTGGTGACAAGGCAGGAGCCCTCTGGCCCAGACATGCTTGACTTGGCTACAGGCCGAATATGCCTGAACTCTGTTGCAGTTTGTTGCCTGGGGTTTGTAGTTTGTCGCCTTTGTAACTGTAAACAGCCCTGGCCTCTGAAGCCAGACTTGCAGCTGTGCTGCCATTCACTTGTTAATTTTGAAGATCACAATATGCTAATTGCCTAAACTTGCTTGCCCTATAAAACTGGCTTACTTCTCACAAATCAAAAAAAAAAAGGAACCCCACCCCATCCCAGAAAAGATGTAACTACTGACACAACGTATGTATGTATGTATGTATGTATGTATACATTATGATGAGTGCTGTATGAGTGCCCAATAAAATGAATTTAAAAAAAAAATTAAATACAAAAAAAAAAAAAAGAATTGGTGACAAGGAGGTGTGGGGAAGAGATATGTGGATGGATCTCTCTGAATGGGCCAAGAAAGTAAATGTAGTTGTGTCTCATGTAAATGCTCATCAAAAGGTTACCTCTGAAGAGGAGGGCTTTAACAATCAAGTAGATAAGATGACACGCGCTATGGACACTGGCCCTCCTCTTTCCTCTGCCACTCCGGTTATTGCCCAATGGACACATGAACAAAGTGGACATGGTGGCAGGGATGGAGGTAATGCATGGGCACAGCAACATGGACTTCCACTCACCAAAGCTGACTTGGCCACAGCCACTGCTGAGTGCCCTATTTGCCAGCAGCAAAAACCGACGTTAAGTCCAAGGTACAGAACCATTCCTCGGGGAGATCAACCAGCAACTTGGTGGCAAGTTGATTATATAGGATCACTCCCATTCTGGAGGGGGCAGCGCTTTGTTCTGACTGCAATAGACACATATTCTGGATATGGATTTGCCTTCCCTGCACGCAATGCTTCTGCCCAAACCACCATTCGTGGACTTACGGAATGTCTCATCCACCAGCATGGCATCCCACATAGCATTGCTTCAGATCAAGGAACTCACTTTACAGCAAATTCAGTGCGGCAATGGGCCCATGACCATGGAATCCACTGGTCATATCATGTTCCTCATCATCCTGAAGCAGCTGGCTTGATAGAACGATGGAATGGGCTCCTGAAGACACAACTGTGATGCAAACTACGTGGCAACAACTTGCGAGGCTGGGGCAGTGTTCTCCAGGAAGCTGTATACACTTTAAACCAGCGGCCAATATATGGTGCTGTGTTTCCAATAGCCAGGATTCATGGGTCCAGGAACCAAGGGGTGGAAACTGGAGTGGCACCACTCACTATTACTCCTATTGACCCACTTGCAGTATTTTTGCTTCCTGTCCCAGCAACCCTATGTTCTTTGGGACTGGAGGTCCTGGTCCCGAAAGAAGGAACTCTCTCACCTGGAAACACAGCACGGATTCCACTGAACTGGCAGCTGAGAATGCCCCCTGGCCACTTTGGGCTTCTCATGCCTTTGGATCAACAGATCAGGAAGGGTGTCACTGTACTGAGTGGTGTGATT